>PISX010021917.1:0-32651 GCA_004024625.1 Mellivora capensis
GGTGCCTGGAGTCCTGCAAATTGAAATGACCAAAGATAGATAAACAGGAGAAGGTTTATTTTATATGCGTGTGAGAGTCCTCACAGAAATGAAGTGAAGGCCCCAAAGAGGAGATCAGACCCAAAGGCTTATATATCATTTTAACAAAGAGTGATACATTGTGGAGAAGGGACAAGACAAAGGAAAAGGGATCTGAGCTTCTAGAAAGATGGAAGATAATAACATTTTGCAAAGTTTGTCACACAGATTAATCAGGTACCAGTCTCGGGTCTGGTAAGAGTTGAACTGTCTCGAGTGATTAAGAGTCCCTGGGATTAAGAGTTGTTTTTCTCTTCCTGGTACAGGAGAAGGAGACATCTTTATGAATGGCAGTTTGCCCTGCTTTTAGTTATATGGGGGAGGGCAGAGAGTTTTTTCCCATGACTGTAGTATCTTAATTGCCTTTGATTAAAAATAATTATTATGCCACAGTAGCATATTTTGGGGTGGTATATTCTTCATCTTCAACAATGAGTGGCTGCTTGAGGTAGGATTTATCTTGGTGAAATTCACAATCTGGATCGCGTGTCCCGGCCACCACCACCACCCCACACCCCAGCCCTGTTCAGAGAACCCACACATTTCTTCTCCACTTTCATCTTGAAAGTGAGGGGCTAACAGATTTTCTACAAATGCTGCTTGTTTTTCTACCTCATCATATGTCATATCTATTAATCTGTCTGTAGACAGTTGGTCAGGAAATTGCCTCTAATTAAGTACCACTATTGAGGGCTTGGGTATCCTTCAGGTAACCACAATTTAGTTTACTTTTTAATTTACTGTGGGCCTATTTACTTTATATTTTTTCAAAATTTCCTCTTAAAATGGTTTGTGTTCTTAAAGCCAAAGTGAACCACATCCTTCTTTGATTTTACTCATTTATTCATTCAATACATATTTTTGAGTACCTTTTATATGTCAAGCACTGTTTCAGGCATACTATAGTATACAAAAGAGGGAAAATACTCTGCCTTTATATTCTAATGGAGGGAGTAGACAATAAACAAGGTAAGTATGTAAAATATGTAACATTAGAGTGACAAATGGCAAAAATGACTGTAAGAATAGATGGTAAATTGTAGAACACCAGACAGTGATTGATGTGAATAATCTGTAAGTGATAGCAATGTAAATAACCTTGTCCCCTAGAGATGCAAATGATTTGTGCCCGGTAGAAGAGATTACAACCCAAAGATTAGATTTATTGCGCTGTGGGGCATTAATCAATTTTTATGTAATTTAGTAAACTTATTCCAGCATTTTTTTCCTCAGTGACTAGAAATAGTTTGTCCGTCCTATGCCCTATGGTTTATCACCTTTCTGGCTCTTTCATTAATGAGATAAACATCTCTTTGACTCTATATCAGGGTTTTTAACTTTCTGAAAATTCTATATGATCATATAGAATTGATTTACTGAGCTTTGATTTGCCAACCATCTTTAGTGAACAACCAAAAAGTAAAAAATACAGATATTTCAAAATATGTATGTTAAAAAAAAAAAAACAAGAACTTAAAAGAAAAACAAACCCTCGTGGGTTGTTTTAAATATTCTATTTTTTTTTAAAGATTCCATTTATTTATTTGTCAGAGAGAGAGAGAGAGAGAGTGAGCACTGGCAGACGGAGGCAGAGGGAGAAGCAGGCTCCCCGCCGAGCAAGGAGCCCGATGTGGGACTCGATTCCAGGACGCTGGGATCATGACCTGAGACTAAGGCAGCTTCTCAACCAACTGAGTCACCCAGGTGTCCCTGTTTTAAATATTCTAATGTTGATGGAATAGTAGGCATTAAAAATGGAGATCATGGGGTGCCTGGGTGGCTCAGTGGGTTAGGCCTCTGCCTTCAACTCAGGTCATGATCTTGGGGTCCTGTGATCGATCGCCACATCGGGCTCTCTGCTCAGCAGGGAGCCTGCTTCCCCCTCTCTCGCTGCCTGTCTCTCTGCCTACTTGTGATCTGTCAAATAAATAAATAAAAACTTAAAACAAAATAAAAACGGAGATCATGAGGACCATACAGTTATAAGGGATGAAAGGTTATTAAGACTGTTTTAAATATATATATATATATATATATATGGGGTGCCTGGGTGGCTCAGATGGTTGATTGTCTGCCTTTGGCTCAGGTCGTGATCCCAGAATCCTGGGATCGAGCCCCGCATCAGGCTCCCTGCTCAGCCGGGAGCCTGCTTCTTCCTCTCCTTCTACTGCTCCCCCTGCTTGTGCTCTCTAGCTCTCTCTGTCAAATAAGTAAATTGGGGCACCTGGGTGGCTCAGTTGGTTAAGCGTCTGACTTTGGCTCAGGTCATGGTCTCTGGGTCCTGGGATCAAGCCCTACCTCAAGCCCTCATCAGCCTCCATACTCAGCAGGAAGTCTGCTTATTCCTCTCCCTCTGCCTCCCCTCGCCTCATGCTCTATCTGTCCCTCTCTCAAATAAATAAATAAATCTTTTAAAAATATATATAGTGTTAAAAGATAAACTGAAGCATATTAAGCTTTTTAAGTTTACTTGAGCAGAAATCCATTTGAATCTAGCAATGTCCAATGAGACGTGGTTGGCAGCACTCCACCCACAGAAGCTGGGGGAAAGACTTCTAGATAAGGTGTGGGAGCAAAGCAAGGGAATGATTTGATTGGCTCTAACCTATACATTTGCCTTATTTAGAAAAGTCTAGTTGACTGTTTGTGATTGGTTGTTCTCAGGTTTTGATTTCTTAATCTTGAAGCATTGCAGGCTTAGGTTTTGGTTTGCTTGGGTGGCATTAAAGCCACCTCATCAATGGCCTCCTTGTTTAATTACTTTAGCAATAGGTAAATAAATAAAACATTTCAACTTTTCAAATAATATTGCCTACTTTACTGGTGTTTTATACCAGTACACTAGGTATTCAAGCATTTGAAATCATTACTAGGTCAAGCTCTGGAGTTAGACCGCCTGCCTGCCTTCAAATCTGGGCTCAAGCACTTTTTGGCTTGGAAAAGTTATTTAATTTCTCTCTGTCTCATAGAATTAGTGTGAGGAATAAATGAGCTGATGTTAAGAAGTTCCAAGCAGCTCTAGTAAGTGCTCAATACATGTTATCTGTGAGCTTTCTGTTGAGTTACTTTCTCCTTGCAACAAAAAGTTACAAAACAAGTAATGTAGAATAAGTAAGTAACCATTGCAACTTTATATCATTATGTCGATTATGTTAAAAGCAATACAGGATGTTTGCAATGTTTAATAGAATGAGGTTTCTCACTATTGAAAAATTGTACTTAGCAGAGCTTTTTCAAATCAAAATGGATTCTTACCCACCTGTATTTAATCTTTATTCTATAGTATAACAGAACACTTTATGACCACAACTAAATGTTTTCTAGTAAACCTAGGTCTCAAATAGTGCTTTTTTGCTTGAAAAAGAAACTTCCAAACTAACTGTTAAGAGTGAGCAGTTGGCAATACAAGGCTGGAAACATTTCTTTAGAGGATTTATGAGTGAACCCACTTCTGCAAAATGTTAGCAGTTAATAATTTCCTAAACAGAAAAAAAACATGCTCCCCCCAATGAAATACAATAAAATGAAAACAAAAATAGATATAGTTCCCTTTAAACTGTTGGCACAATGATTCAAGCCAACTTCCTAAGGAGGGTCAGCAAATACTATGCAGGCTTAAAAAATGAATTGGTTTTTCCAGGTATCTTCAACTTTCCAAGTCAGAGCAGAAGATAAAACGGATCTCTTTATTCTAGTCTGCCACACAGTGTTTTGAACTCATCAAGATTGTCAACATAGATGGACAGAAATCTTGGTTTATATAACAATACCTTAAACCTTTCAACTTAAAATTACTCCACTAAATTGGTTACATACTATCTTGGAATTTTTCTTCAGTATATAAAAGGATTTAAAGATGGGTTTTGTCACTAATTTCCCACCACAAGATGAAATTATTTATTATGAGCTTTACATTTGTTAAAAAGAAAAAATGGGCCCCAAACAGGATCACTTTTGCTAGGCCCCGCCAACACTAAATACCTCGCCTAATGGTAGTTCCAGCCTCTCCCAGAGGTGGAATTTTAATCCAGTCAGTCTGGAATTTCCTGGTCAGTACTAGTGAGGTAATCTCCATGATGAGATTCCCTGCCTTCCTCTAGGGGAAGGTAAACTTTCCTGGAGTAATCTGCCCTAAATTTCCTTGTCCCACCCTCCCTTCCCTTCAGCCCATAAAAAACTTCCATTTTCTACAACTTGTGGAGAGCTTCCTTGTCTTTGCAAGATAGGGTGCTGCCTGATTCATGACTCATTGGATAAAGCCAATTAGATCTTTAACATTCAAATTACTTGGCTGAATTTTGTTTTTTAAGCAAATTTTATCCTTGGGTTTTATAATGCAGCTAATGGAGGAGAGTCAGAAGAAAGGCAAGGGCTAGTCCCCCAGAGGAAACCACCCTTAAAAGGAAAAAGATGCCATCCTGTTATTCTATGCCACTCTTCCCCACATAAACAACTATCTGATAGGTAGATGAGCACGTGAACAAAAACCTGATTGGTTGGTAGGCAGGGAAAGTTAATCAGATTAAAACAGCCCTCCTTTGGGGCATCTGGGTGGCTCAGTGGATTAAGCCTCTGCCTTCAGCTCGGGTCATGATCTCAGGGTCCTGGGATCAAGCCCCGCATCAGGGTCTCTGCTCATCAGGGAGCCTGCTTCCCCCTCTCTCTCTGCCTGCCTCTCTGCCTACTTGTGATTTCTCTCTCTGTCAAATAAATAAATAAAATAAAATAAAATAAAATAAAATAAAAAAAACAAAAAAAACAGCCCTCCAACAATCTCTTTAAAAACCCTAGACTTAGACCCTCCAAGGCAACCTTCTCAGGTCCACTACCTCTTTGAGACCTTCGTGCTGTTGCCCAATAAACTTTGCCTTATTGCCCAGCACTTTCTGTCTGGTCTACCTCTTCGTTCTTCTAAGCAGCGTGACCAAGAACCACAGGCACTGTAGGAAAAGAAACCCTGCAGTGTGTGCGGTAGTTTCTCGAATGCATGGTAGGGGAGGAAAAAAGAATTTTCCTTTTACCCTTCATTGGCTGAGACATCTGTAATAAAAGTCAGATGAAGAAAAACAAATAGAAGTGTTTTCACATACATACCTATGTACACATAGGGGATACCCAGGGAGAAATCAGCAAATTCCCAAAGAAGCCTAAGCTACCAGTTTAAAAACCCATCTTCAGGTAAATATGAAAGAAAAAAAGGCTTGTGTGTTGGTCCCTCACTGGGAGGTTGCGGGGGGCAGTTACGGCAGGTAACCAGGAGGAGCGGTACCCCCTCTTCCTAGTACTGAGAGGGGACACTCTTACAGAGATTTCCTTGCAAAAGGATAACTTACATCCTGTTTCACAGCTTCTGCATCAGCCACTTCTCAAAATAATCAGCTCTAAGTAACCCTTATGCCAAAGAGGTGTATTTTGGGGTGACATATTCTGCAACCCATCAGAACCAAATTCCTATCTGGATTTCAAATGAATGGGGCAAACTAATCATTGTTTTTGAAGGCCCCACTATGCTCTATACCTTGGGAAAGGTGTTTTAGATAGAAGGGGTTCAGACCATGCCACTTGGGCATATTTTGAGCTAAAGGCAATTGAGAAACAGCAGACATAATCAAGGGCCATTGAAATAAATTTCTGGGCCCAAGACGGAAGGGTTCCTAGGGGGGCAGGGAGGGAGGCTGCCAGGAAAGCCAATTAAAGCTTAGATAATCTTTCCCATTGGAGCTTGACCAGAAGCACCATGTACCCAGTCAACCAATCCCCAACGGCCAAGGAAAGTATGGGACTTCTCACTGAAATTGATGATGTGGACACCGCCCATCAGGTATTTTCCATTTGTCTCTTCCTGGCTCTTTATTCTTTATCCTATAAAAGCTTCTTGCCTTCTGCACTGTTTTTTTTTTTTTTTTAAGTTTTATTTATTTAAGTGATGTCTACACCCAACATGGGGCTTGAACTCACAAACTCAAGATGAAGAGATGCATGCTGTTATCACTGGGCCAGCCAGGCGCTCCTGACTTCTGCCCCATTTTGCAGTTCTCCGAAAGAAGACTGTCCACTTCATGAAGTGTTAAATAAAGTTTGTCCATAGAACCTAAATTGTCTTCTTAAATCATCTTTATAACAAGAGTTCTCTGCCCTCCCTCTCTCTGCCTAAAAGCCAGACATAGACTTTCCTCCCCTGTACTGGGTGAGGAGAGCTATTCTTACTTCTTGTTACAAGATAAACTAGGACATATTAAAAATTGTAAGAGTTTATTTGAGCTAAGTTGATTAGAATGGAACAGTGCCAAATCAGAAGGGTAAGTTAGAATTCCATCCACCCAGCCAGGAGCAAGACTTCTATTTGCCAGTGCCTGGAACACGAATTCCTCTCTCCTTTAAAGCTCTTCTAGCTGAACTAAGAATCAAATTAGCATGAGACAGACTAACAGAAGAAAATC
This sequence comes from Mellivora capensis, assembly GCA_004024625.1. Classification (NCBI taxonomy): domain Eukaryota; kingdom Metazoa; phylum Chordata; class Mammalia; order Carnivora; family Mustelidae; genus Mellivora; species Mellivora capensis. Next base: position 6,519 of record PISX010021917.1, read on the forward strand.
AAACTTAATAGTCTTATATACTTATTTATGGGAAAACCACACAGACATGGAAATTCCAAAGACAGTCAGGCAAAATGAGGTTTGTTTGTCATTCTGAATTAAGAAAGGGGGAGGAGTCTGGGACTTGAAAGGAAGGGACTGCCATTCATAGGAAGATGAAAAAGAGTAAATGTTTGGTAAACAGATGTTTGCCCAGAACTACAGATGGGTCACTCAGATAAAATTTATCTCTGCTAATGACCCTTATTCTGGGAAAGACCTCCAATTTAGATTCTTCTATGTGATTAGTGGAGGGGTAGAAGTGTCTGTTGAGCCTACAGGGTCTTGATTGCCTTCAGCTCAAAATTATCTGCCTGCCAGAGTGACCCCCACACTCGTCACTTTCCCACAGTTATCTGCCACAGATAACTACACCCTTCCCCTTTGTCTAGTCACTTCTCAACATACCCCTCTTTGTTAAAATGACACATTAGCCTGCAAATCCAACCACTTCTTTGGTTTTTCTCTTCTTTCTCTTCTTTTCCTCCTCTTTCTTTTCTTCCACCTATTTTTTCTCCTCCTCTTTCTTCTTTGTGATGTCCTTATGCACATGTAAATACTAACATCAATAAAAATTGTTTGCCTTTTTACCTGCTAACCTGTCTTCTGTTACTTTAGTTTCCAGATCCCCACGTACTTAACCTGAGAATCAGGTAGATGAAGTTTTTCCTCATCTCCATGGTAAAAGGGAGAGAAAGGAGACTATTTTCCCCCAAGATCTTTAATTTTCTCACTAGATTACTTCATTTGCTTGTCCATTTTATATGTTGACTAAAATCTGTCTAATAAAATATCTTTTGGGATCCCATAGTTTAGTCAATTAACCTGTAACAAGCATTGTCCTTAAAGCATTTTTTAAAGTGTTCCATGTGTTTTTTTATGTAACCTTGCCAATGATGATATTAAATATTTCAATATTATTTAGAAATGATAACATGAAAGAGGTGATTGATCTGAGTTATCAGGGAGATTTTTTTCTCTCTTAATAAAGAAAAGAGGGTTTTTTTTCCCCAAATATTTTTATTATTTATTTATTTGACAGATAGAGAGACTCCAGCGGAGTTCCCATTGAGTGTGGAGCCCCACACAGGACTCAATCTCACAACCCCGAGATCATGACTTGAGCTGAAACCAAGAGTCAGGCGGTTAAATCAACTGAGCCACTCAGGCACCCTGGTTTTTTTGTTTTTTGTTTTCTGTTTTCTTTCTTTCTTTTTAAAATACCAAAAGATATAGAGAAAGTGTGTGTGGGAGTGTGCCTCACTCCCCTGAAATATTTTTTACACAATAATAATTTAACTATTAATAATAATAAGTAAAGTACTTTATCATCTTTCATTCCTCACTCATCACACCCTATCTATGGCAAGACATTTTCACATTAGTAAATTATAAAGGACCATTTCTTTGAATCCTGACTATAATATTCTACTCTAGGTTTTCAGACTATTCTAAAGCTGTTTATGGGTTTAAGCAATGTAGTGCTGAAATAGATGGCTTCTGGGATGTTCTAGCACCGAGTTCTTATCAAATCGTAAGGGGGACATGGAAGTGTGGTAGGTCTAAATTCTCTGCAACTCGTCATTCTAATTATGCAGCCCAGGGAGGCCAACTGGCTGTCAAGGGACACCAGGAAGTTCATTTACATTGGTAAATTCACTGTGGTACAAGCTCTGAATCTTCACTTTGCTCAAAACTTGAACTTTCATCAGCACATTGAAAGTAAAGTTTTCTCTTGTCAAACTCATATTATCCAAGCTCACCGAGACTAAAATGTCATTTTATTAATTTACAATGGGCAATAAAATATTCATGCAGATTGTTATGCTTGCATCAACAGGACCAGTACATTTCCTCTTTACAGAGAAAACTTCCTGGGAAGCCAATTATAATTGAAAAACTGGTGGTGGGGTGCGGGGAGGTCCTGTATTCAGAACAAGAGGAGGTAGTTGAATGATGTACCTTAGGGACAAACTTGTCCTGTAGCCTAGAGTGTTCTGAGTCTGCTGAGGTCTCTTCTCCCCCATAATAGGTTTGAGTACAAAACTGAGGTGCACATAGCTTGTGTAGCTTAGTTGGGGTGTGTGTGTTGGGGGGGTAAGAGTTGGGCACAAATTGGAATTGGACAAAGGGAGGATGAATATAGGGAACATTTCAGGAGTATGGAATAGTATATGTAATGGCTCAGATAAGGGAAAGACTGATGAACCAGAAAAGAGCGATAGTTCACCATGCCTGATTTCTAACAGTAGAAAGGAAACAATGTCTGGAGATAAGAACCAGAGCAGGGGCATGTGATGGCCTTGTAAGCCACAGGACTGGATTTAAATTTTTATCCTCAAGAGGATGGGGAACTTATGAGAAGTTTTAATCGAGGGAGTAATGATGATCAGATTTGTGCTTTAAAAAGCTCACTCTCACTACAGGGTGGAGAATGAACTAGAGAAATGCAAGACCAAAAGCACAGGTGAGTTGGCATCTCAGATTAGAATGGAATGACTCAAAAAATGGGAATTTATGGGAGTGGGTGATTAATTGAATATTGACAAAAGTAAGAAAGGAACAGGTGAAGAGGACAGTTTCTCATTGGGCATGCTTGTGCCAACACTGTGAGGGGAACCCTGGGGGTCACAGGGAATCGAGTGAAGGGTGAGCCGAAGAGGCAGACGATGACTCACTTTAGAGTTTAGACATTTCAGATTGAGCTTGATGATTCCGTAGTTCAAGTAGATTTATCCAGTAGGCTATTAAATATTTGGGTTTGTTTGTTTGTTTGTTTATGAGAGAGCATGATCAGGAGGAAGAGCAGAGGGAGAGAGAGAGAAAATCTCAAGGAGAGATTCTCTGGCAGTCCCTATATGAGGCTTGATCTCATGACTCTTTGAGATACTCACCTGAGCAGAAACCAAGAGTCTCTTGCTCAACCAACTGAGCCACCCAGGTGCCCCTTGGCTTCGTATTTAGAAGAGAGAGCCAGACTGCAGATTTGGAGATCATCAGCAAATAAATAATATTTAATAGAAACCATAGAATGTCTGGTGACCCATTGAGAAAGATATGGTAGGTAAGTAATAAAAATACCAGTTACTCTTCTGTATACCTTCTGGCAGTGTCCTTCCAAAGTTGAGTAGTTATAGTGCATATCTAGAAGCTTCAAGGTCAAGTTCATCACATGATTTCTCAAACAAGACAACTTCTTGGAAGACATAAAACAAACAAACAAGCAAACATTCCACTTGTATTTGGCAAACACTTTAAACTAGCTTCCGAAGTCATGTGCAACTATTCATTTGGAGCAAGTTACTAAGTCCTGCCCAGTTTTGTGGGAAGAATTAGAGTCTACCTTTTGGTGGAAGGAGTGTCAAAGAATTTGCAGATGTATTTTTTTTTTTAGGCATATTTTTAAATTACCACAGTAAGGGAAAAAGAGACTACATGTTTTGGAGGCTTTACTCAGTAAGTTTACTACCAACAGGTGTTCTGAAATTCCTTCCTTCCTTCCTTCCTTCCATTCATCTTTCAAAACTCATTTACAGATATTGGCTACACATGGTGTCACAATCAATAAATTCCAAATTCAATGCACATATTGTTCTTTAAAAAGAGGTTTTGTGTTTTTTTTTAAACAGTGCAGATTTATTAGTTTACAGTTCTAGGGTGAGATGCTGCTATCAATTTCACTAGACTTAAGTCAAGGTGTCTTCAGGGGCTGATTCCCTCTGGAGACTCAAGAAGAGAATGTTCCCTGCCTTTCCTAGCTTCTGGAGGCTGGCAGCACTCCTTGGCTCATGACCCCTTCCTTGAATCATTCTGAGACAAGGAAACTGAAGGGACTCCATAAAAAAAGCTCTTTTTTTTCTTTGCTTCTTTTCCTGCATCTGTTTTTGCTAGGACCTATACCCCTGCCTTACAGAGGCTTTAATGTTTGTCCTCCCTATAAAGGTCAAGGAGTTAGTGATTCCTCTGGAGTCTTCCAGCACAATAGATGATATCTGGGGACTGACCAGGTGAGGTCATCATGTATGTTTTCTGAGACCACCGACTCCAGACACCTTGATGCTCCAGAGCCTTAGGGACTTATGGAGGCCATCAGAACAAGGACTTGTTTGACCAGTTCCTGGATGCCTGCAAGGACACGTTCACCAGACCATCATCCACAGTAAAAACCCATACCTCCAGCAAAGACGAGACTCATTCTCCTTTTCCTTTCCAAGTCTCCCAGAGGTTCCCTCTGTCTCTGATCCCTGTGTACATTCTCAATAAACTCTGCTCTCACTTCCTGCTGGTTCATGGTTGATTTCCATCCTTAATTTTTATTTGTTTATGTATTTTTAAGTGTGCTCTAGGCCCAGTGTGGGACTTGAAATCATGACCTGAGATCAAGAGTCTCATACTCTACAACTAAGCCAGTCAGGAGCCTCATGCTGGATTTCTATCCTGCATGTAGCCAAGGACCCTCGTGGGTGGTTGGGCAGGACCCCCGTTGGGTCCTCAGACCCGACATGCCAGCATCAATTACAGCCCCTTTCTTCCAATGTCACATCTTTTTTTAAGTGAGGTGAAATGTACCTAACATAAAATTTTAATTATTTTTAATTATTATTTTTAAATTTTATTTTAATTATTTTAAACATTTTTAAGTGGACCCTTCGGTGGCATACTGTACCCTCACATTACTGTACAGCTATTCCCACCATCCATTTCCAGAACTTTCTAATTGAAAAGAGCTTTAAAATGTTGACCGTTGTTTCTATTATTACCTTCAGTGTGGTAGATGGAAAGAATCAGAGCTTTGTAGGCATGGGTAAGTTTCCGACTTATGAACTTTAGTGAACTCATATATAACATTTAGATATAGTTGTAGACAGTGTGGATGACATGTCTAGAACCGGGCCAGACTCTTTGCTCTTAATAGTTTAGATATAGTATAAATGAACCTATGTAGAATCCAGTTTATTTTCTGACATTTCTTCCAGAGGGAAGGTAGCTCAACTCTTACTTAGCATGATATCTTAATTGCTCAGCTTCCAAAGGCTGAACTTGATCTGCTCACTCCATTCACAGACTCTTTTGCTTTTTGGCTCCAAGTTGGGCTGGACCAGTGGGAAACACCTGCAGGAAATCCAAAAGGTGGAAGGGAGAAAGAGGCCAAGACTTACAGTGCCCTGGTACCCTCCCTTTCATGTCTAAGTGTCTTTTTTTTATTTTATTTTTTAAGATTTTATTTATTTATTTGACAGACAGAGATCACAAGTAGGTAGAGAGGCAGTTAGAGAGAGGGTGAGAAGCAGGCTCCCCACTGAGCAGAGAGCCCGATGTGGGGCTCAATCCCAGAACCCTGAGATCACGACCTGAGCCGAAGGCAGAGGCTTAACCCACTGAGCCACCCAGGCACCCCTCTAAGTGTCTTTTAAAATTCCTCTACTGAAGGTCACAACTCCTATCCTGTCTCTCTTGCCTAGTTCTCCTTGCATTCTGGCAGCTGCTTCCTCCTCTTGCTCCTTTAGGCACTAGTTCAGCTAGATCTGGGGTAACTTCTGCTGTTGCTAACTTAGGGGTGCTTTTCTATTTCTTACTATTACTTTTCCTATTTCCTATTTCTTACTTAAAACATCTGACTTTCCTATTTCTTACTATTACTTTTCCTATTTCCTATTTCTTACTTAAGAAAACATCTGACCATACTTACTTCAGCAGTTTCCTCCTTTAAAATTTCCTCAATTACATTCTTTCTTCTGGGCTCCTCATTGATACTTTCCTTTTTTATTTTTATTTTTTTTAAGATTTTATTTATTTATTTGACAGACAGAGATCACAAGTAGGCAGAGAACAGGCAGAGAGAGAGAGAGAGGAGGAAGCAGGCTACCCGCTGAGCAGAGAGCCCGATTTGGGACTCGATCCCAGTACCCCAGGATCATGACTTGAGCTGAAGGCAGAGGCTTAACCCACTGAGCCACTCAGGCACCCCCCTTTTTTATTTTTTTGAGACAAATCTTACTCTGAATTCCATTATGTAAAAGAGACAAAAGTGGAGCCACATTAGCTGATGCAAGGGTGGATAATGTAGGACCAATTGCTTCCTTCTGCCCACCCACTGCAGTGGCCTCTGAGGACTTAGGATTTTGAGGGGCACGTTTAAAAAAACACTGGACTGAGAAAACCCAAGGAAATGCTAGTCCTGCCCAATGCTTGGATGATATCTCTCTACCAACCTCATGAAATAACTTCACCAGACCTCACATGCACGCTTTGGAAGTGTGTGAGAACACACCTTCACGTATTCGTTCCGTTTCTACAGTGCAGCAACACTATCTCTTATGGAATTCTATGCATCTTATTTTAAAAAAATATTTTATTTATTCATGAGAGAAAGAAAGAGAGAGAGGCAGAGGGAGAGGAAGATACAGACTTCCCACTGAGCAGGGAGCCCGAGCTGGGATCATGACCGAGCCAAAGGCAGATACTTAACAACTGAGCCACCCAGATGCCCTCCATGCACCTTATTGCATTTGGTGGGCTGTTCAGGTATGGGGTCTGCAGGTTGCTTTCTCAGTTTGAAGGCTGATAAGAATGCTGACTTAGATTTGGCTTCACACTGATTTCATCCTGATTTCTTTTCAAATAGGCAATGTAAAGAATATTCACAAGATTAAAAAAGATGAGTTATATCCTAGATCCCCATGGCTTGCCTCGTGGCCACCATGTGTGGTTTTGGAAAACCCATGCAAAATGAGAAGTCTACCAGGTCAGAAATCCCAACCATGCACTTTGGATGGGATGAGCCATCTCAGCACCCATGAGGTCCACCCTGTGATCATAGGTGGGAAGTTTTGTTGTGCCACCTCTGAGTGGTCTATGCTGTACTCCACTATTTTGTGGTTTAAATGAAATAGGCTTGGCCATGGCTTATCACATATATATTAAGGGCAGTATTCTTTTTCTTTTTTTTCCCTGGTATTTATTTCTTTATTTAATTATTTATTTTCTGGGATTTTTTAAAAATTTAAATTCAATTAATTAACATATTATTCGTTCCAGAGGTAGACTTCAGTGATTCATCAGTCTTATGTACTACGCAGTGCTCATTACATCATGAGCCCTCCTTAATGTCCATCACCTAGTTACCCCAACCCCCCAACCCACCTCCTCACATCTAGCAACCCTCAGTTTGTTTCCTGTGGTTAAGAGACTCTTAAGGTTTGTCACCCTCTCTGGTTTCATCTTGTTCTATTTTTCCCTCCCTTCCCCTATGCTCCTCTGTTTTGTTTCTTAAATTCAACATATGAGTGAGATCATAGGATAATAGTCTTTCTCTGATTGACCTATTTCACTTAGCATAATACCCTCCAGTTCCATCCACATTGTTGCAAATGTCAAGATTTCATTTTTAATGGCTGAGTAGTATTCCATTGTGTATATAATATATGTATATACCATATCTTCTTTATCCATTCATCTATCTATGGACATCAGGGCTCTTTCCATAGTTCAGCTATCGTGGACATTGCTGCTATAAACATTGGGGTGTGGGTGCCCTTTCAGATCACTACAGTTGTATCTTTGGGGTAAATGCCCAGTAGTGTAATTGTTGGGTCATAGCATAGCTCTATTTTCAACTTTTTGAGGAACCTCCAATCTGTTTTCCAGAGTGGCTGCCCCAGCTCGCATTCCTAGCAACAGTGTAAGAGGGTTCCCTTTTCTCCACATCCTCGCCAACATCTGTCATTTCCTGACTTGTTAATTTTAATAAGGGAAGTATTTTTAATAGATTTTAAACCATTAACTGTTATTTGGGATCTTCCCTAAACCATACCTCCAAAGAAAGTCAGTGGAGACCTGATACTTCTTGAGGTTAATCAAGTCAACTAGAGTATGGAAAAAACCAGTAGGGACTTCTGGAGAGTTCATGTGTTTCCCCATTCTTTTCAAGTCCTTGCCTTTACCTCCCTCTTCAGACTGCCCTCAAGGGATGAAAGAAACAGAAGTTGCTTGATACTAGGCTTCAATTAGTTGGTTTGGTGCTGCTAATGTAGTGTGTTAAAAGTGAACAATTCAGTTAAATTTAAAAAATCTACTTGAAAAAAAAATCTACTTGATGCCAAATAGCTGGTTAGTAGTACTGTATGTATTCTTTAGAATTCCTAAACTATTTTTGCCTTACAGATATACAAAGCCATTATCTGCACTTTGCTTATTATGTTGTGAGTTTTCATGGATTTGCTTCTAATTGCAGATGAATTATTTGGTTGTCACATGTGAGATTAACAAGAAGAAAAATGTTCTAATTTACAGAAGGTCAGGTGTAGGTTGTGGGAAATTTTCAACAGTCAAGCAACATGCATATTAAATGAAAAGAAAAAAGATCCCCAAGTAGGATCAAAGGATTATTGAAGGGCTCTCAAAATTTTGGATTTGGACCATATCTTCACAAGTAGGAAAATAACTAGAACCCAGTAAGGCAACTGTTATAAGAATAGTTCTATACCCTTCTATCTTAGTTTGAGCTGCTGTAACAAAATTCCACAGACCAGGTGTTAGAAATTTATTGCTCACAATCCTGGAGATGGAAGTCTGAGATCAGGGTGCCAGCATGGTTGGATGAGGACCATCTTTTGGATTGCAGACTTATTATTATCCTTATGTGGAGGAAGGGACTAGAGAACGCTATGGTTTCTTTTATAAGAATACTAATCTCAATCATGAGGACTCTACCTTCATGATCTAATTACTTCCCAAAGACCTCACCTGCTATCACCACTATCACTTTTGGAGCTTAGGATGCAACATATGAATTTGGGGTGGAAGATACAAACATTCAAACCACAGACCGACCTTCCTTCCTTCGTTCCTCAACAGATATATATTGGGCACTGTTTTAATTATTGAGGATACAGTCGCAAACAAGAATTAAGGTTCTTGTAGTCAGGGAACTTATATTCTTGTTGGAGGCATATAGACAAATAAGAAAAGTCAGAAGTGATAGTTTTCTCTGCTCTGCAGAGAATTAAAATGGGTGATGTGATAGACTGGAGACCACATTAGATGAGATGATCCTTGAAGATATCTCTGAGGATGTGATTTTTTTAAGTTTATTTATTTATTTTTTTAGTAATCCCTGCATCCAATGTGGGGCTCAAACTCAAGACCCCAAGATCAAGAGTCACATGCTCTTTTGACTAGGTGCCCCAAGGAGACTTCTGAGGTACAACATGAATGCCATGAAATTAACCACAAGGACTCAGGGAACAATATTTTCTTTTTTTAAATAAGTTGTCTTTTATTTCAGGTGATTTAAAAAGATTTAAATTCAATTAATTAACATATGGTGTATTATTTGTTTCACGGGTACAGGTCTGTGATTCATCAGTCATTATAGCATATACCCTCTCCGATGTCCATCACTGAGCTATCCCATCCCTCCACCCATGCCCTCTCCACTCCAGCAACCCTCAGTTTGTTTCCCATGATTAAGAGTCTCTTATGGTTTGTCTCCCTCTCTGGTTTCATCTTGTTTCATTTTTTTCTCTCTTCCCCTGTGATTCTCTGCCTTATTTCTTAAATTCCACGTACGAGTGAGATTATAGGATAATTGTCCTTCTCTGACGGACTTATTTCACTTAGCATAATACCCTCCAATTCCATCCATGTCATTGCAAATGTCAAGATTTCATTTTTTTTTTTCTGATGGCTGAGTAGTATCCATTGTGTGTGTGTGTGTTTGTGTGTGTGTGTGTGTTTGTGTGTGTGCATCATCATATATATATCTCACATCATCTTTGTCCATTCATCTGTCAGTGGACATCAGGGCTCTTTCCATAGTTTGGCTATTGTGGACATTGCTACCATCAACATTGGGGAGCAGGTACCCCTTCAGATCACTACATTTGTATCTTTGGGGTAGAAACCCAGTAGTGGCAATTACTGGGTCATAGGGTAGCTCTATTTTCAACTTTTTGAGCAACCTCCAAACTGTTTTCCAGAGTGGCTACACCAGCTTGCATTCCCACCAACAGTGTAGGAGGGTTCCCCCTTCTCTGCATCATCATCAACACCTGTCGTGTCCTGACTTGTTAATTTTAGCCATTCTGACTGGTGTGAGGTGGTATTTCACTGTGGTTTTGATTTGTATTTCCCTGATGGCGAGTGATGTTGAGCACTTTTTTCATGCGTCTGTTGGCCATTTATGTCTTCTTTGGAGAAATGTCTGTTCATGTCTTCTGCCTGTTTCTTGATTGGATTATTTGTTATTTGAGTTTTGAATTGGATAAGTTCTTTATAGATTTTGTATATTAGCCCTTTATCTGATGCGTCATTTGCAAATATCTTCTCTGATTCTGTTGGTTGTCTTTTGGTTTTGTTGACTGTTTCCTTTGCTGTGCAAAAGCTTTTTATCTTGATGAAATCCCAATAGTTCATTTTTGCCTTTGTTTCCCTTGCCTTTGGAGATGTGTCTTGCAAGAAGTTGCTGTGGCTGAGGTCAAAGAGATTGCTGCCTGTGTTCTCCTCTAGGATTTTAATAGATTCCTGTCTCACATTTAGGTCTTTCATCCATTTTGAGTCTATTTTTGTGTGTGGTATAAGGAAATGGTCCAGTTTCATTCTTCTGCATGTGGCTGTCCAATTTTCCCAACACAATTTATTGAAGAGACTGTGTTTTTTCCATTGGACATTCTTTTCTGCTTTGTCGAAGATTAGTTGACCATAGGGTTGAGGGTCCATTTCTGGGTTTTCTATTCTATTCCATTGACCTATGTGTCTGTTTTTGTGCCAGTACCATACTGTCTTGATAATGACAGCTTTGTAATAGAGCTTGAAGTCTGGAATTGTGATACCACCAGCTTTGGTTTTCTTTTTCAGCATTCCTCTGGCTATTTGGGATCAGTCTTTCTGGTTCTATAGCTCATGGATTCTGGTTCCATATCCTCCAAATTTGGGGATTATTTATTCGAGTTCTGTGAAAAAAGTTGATGGTATTTTTTTAAAAGATTTTATTTATTTATTTGTCAGAGACAGAGGGAGAGAGAGCAAGTGAGCACAGGCAGAGAGAGTGGCAGGCAGAGGCAGAGGGAGAAGCAGGCTCCCTGCCGAGCAAGGAGCCCGATGCGGGACTTGATCCCAGGACGCCGGGATCATGACCTGAGCCGAAGGCAGCCACTTAACCAACTGAGCCACCCAGGCGTCCCGGTAGCATAGACATATTAACAATATTTGTTCTTCTAACCCATGAATATGGAATGTTTTTCCATTTCTTTGTGTCTTCCTCAATTTCTTTCATGAGTGTTCTATAGTTTTCGGAGTACAGATCCTTTGCCTCTTTGGTTAGGTTTATTCCTAGGTATCTTATGGTTTTATAAATGGGTTTGACTCCTTAAGGGAACAACATTTCCTAAATAGGAACTGGTTGGCACAAAGGCAGGAACAACCTTAGTGTAATGAGGAATAAAAGTTCAGTGAGGCTGCAGCAGAGTAAACCAAGGGGAGACTGTTAAAAATGGAAAGCAGAGAAGTGGGCATGGACAGATCAACAAGGTGTGTGGGCCAGGATACAGTATTTGAATTGTTGTGATTGTGATGGGAAGCTTCAATTAAAGAGGACAGTGACATTATTTGATTTGCATTTTAAAAGTCATTCTTTGCTTCTGTGTAGTTTGCGGATTACAGGGAAGCCAAAGTAAAAACAGGGAGAGCAACCAGGAAACTCCTATGCTGGTCTGGACAGGAGATGAAGATGAAGGTGCTATGGACCAGGGGGATAATGGAAAGAAGTGCAGATTTAGGTTCTGCTTTGGTGGTAGACCTATCAAGATTTTCTGGTGGATTGGCTGGAAGAAAGGGAAGTGATGAGATAAAGAGAAATCAAAGGTAACGCCAAGATTTTTTGTTTGATCCAATGAAGTTCCTAGTAGTAGTAGCTACTGAGACAGGAATATTGGCAGAGAAGCAGTTTCGAACATAAAAAAAGGAAAGCTTTGTTTGGGCCATGTTAAGTTAGAGATGCTCATTATACCTACAAGGAGAACTATGTGGATGGTTTGTTGTGCAGGTCTGGAAATCTGGGAAGAGGTTAGTGCGGGAGAGATAGGCTTGGGGGTCTTGGGCAGAAGGTTGAAATTTAAAGCCAGGGGATTAGTTGAGATGCCTTCCAAGCTGTGTGGGACAAATAACAAGAGGGACCCCGGAACAAAGCAGGGACACTCTAACATTAAGTTATGCATAGAAAAGTCAAAGGAGTCTGAGAAGGAATGCTCATCGAGGAGAAAAGCCAGAAAGTGTACTGTCAAAGGAAGCCAAGAGAAGAAAATAATTTGAGGAGAGAATGGCCAACTGTTCTCAATGTAAACAAGAGTCAAAGTCAAAGCAATAAAGCTGTTCATTAATTAGGAAACAGGTGGGTCATTAACATTAACATTAACATTAGCATTAATGTGAGCAGTCTCATTGGAGTAGGTCAGGAGGCTTTTTGGCGAGGGGAAGGAGGTTTGATTACTTGACTGGAGTGGCCTAAGAAGAAAATGCAAGGCAAGACAGTGAAACCACCACAGGTGTAAAAGCCATTTTGGACAAAGAAAGACCAGAGAAGAGAAAGCAGACCAGGCAAGGGAAACAGGATGCCTGGAGCCAGTGTTGAGTGCCTCTGTGAGCCTTGTGGTTATTAAGATGAGGTGAGTGCTATTGCCCTGGCTCTACACAGGGTTGGGGGGGAGTTGGGGGGTGGGGTGGTGGTGGTGGTGGGGTTGACAGCGGTGGGGGGGGTGTCGGGGGTGCTCCAGCGCTGTTCTCCTGATCCTGTGGGGCACACAGTGTGTTAATAGCTGGGTTCCGGTTCTGCTAGATGAAAACAACGGACGAAGAGAGAGGGGAAGAAGTTAAGCATATTCATAAGGGGGGGAGGCTATAAAGTTGGATCATGGACTTTAAGTTAGGTTGTTTTTTTTTTTAAGATTTTATTTATTTATTTGACAGAAATCACAAGTAGGCAGAGAGGCAGGCAGAGAGAGAGAGGGGAAGGCAGGCTCCCCACTGAGCAGAGAGCCAGATGCGGGGCTCCATCCCAGGACCCTGGGATCATGACCTGAGCCGAAGGCAGAAGCTTTAACCCACTGAGCCACCCAGGCACCCCTTAAGTTAGGTTTTTTTTTTTTTTTTAAAGATTTTATTTATTTATTTGTCAGAGAGAGAGAGCGAGTGAAGAGAGCGAGCACAGGCAGACAGAGTGGCAGGCAGAGGCAGAGGGAGAAGCAGGCTCCCTGCCGAGCAAGGAGTCTGATGTGGGACTCGATCCCAGGACGCTGGGATCATGACCTGAGCTGAAGGCAGCCACTTAACCAACTGAGCCACCCAGGCGTCCCTTAAGTTAGGTTTTGATGGAAATGAGGATCTAGAAATGGTTGGTAGTCCGAAGGTGAGAGGAGCCAATGGACTTGAGGTCTTGGAGTCAAAGAATGAATGGAGTATGAATGGAGAGAGCTCAATAGACAGGGATTACTGGCCAGGGAGGGTGAGCAGAACAGTTATGTGTGGGAGCTGCTAAATTAGAGACGTGAATATCTCACCCATTGCTTATTTTCTTTTGAGCAATTAAGTTCTCTAGGGTATTGTTCCAGTCATATCATAAGCTGCAGGGGAGCACACAAACTTTTGAAGAACCCATCTAGCTGAACAGGTGAGAGTGTCTTCTAATATTAGGCAAGAAATTCCACAGGAGAATTCCTGTGTAGAAGGCCTTAGTGTGTGACATTAATAAGCAGCTTTAAACTACATTAACTTTTGAAAAATAAACACCGACTGTGTGGGACTTTATTGTACACCAAGTGATTTGCCAATTCTCTGGACACCAACTGGGTATCCTACAATTAAATTCAATTCTGATACTAACTATGTGGAGTTAGTGCAGGCCCTCCAAGTTCAGGGCTTAGTCCTACAGGATGGCCCCACCACGTCAGACATCAGTCCCAAGTTCCAGGCTGTCACCTATGCTTTGAACCAATTGGCTATAAATTGAGGGTTCCTGCAACACCCTCCTCATGATTGATAGTTAGCTATAACAACTCGCAGAACTTAGGGAAACACTTTACTATGACTGGTTTGTTACAAAAGATGGAAGTCAGGGGCAGCCAAATGGAAGGGATGCATAGGGCAAGATTTGGGGGAAGGGGTACAGATCTTCCCTGTTCTCTTCTGGCACATCATACCTTGATGTGTTCACTAACTTGGAAGCTCTCCAAATCTCATGGTTTAGGATTTTTATGGAGGTTCTATTACACAGTCAGGTTTGATTAAATCAATGACCATTAGTAATTAACTGTTTTGACCGGACTCCCCTCCTGGATGTGGGGGGATGGTGGGCCTGAAAATTGCAACCTGCTAATCATGCCTTGATCTTTCTGGAGATTAGCCTTCATCCTAAAATTACCTAGCAATCCCCAACCACCAATCACTTCATTAGCATACAGACACTCTTATCCCTGTGGCTAGTCCAAGGGTCTTAGAAGCTTTGGCGTCAGGAATCAGGGTCAAAGGTTAAATATTAGAACAAAAGATGCGCCTCTGCCTTTGGCTCAGGTCATGATCCCACGGTCCTGGGATTGAGCCCCGCGACCGGCTCTCTGCTTAGCGAGGGGCTGCTTCCCTTCCTCTCTCTCTCTGCCTGCCTCTCTGCCTAGTTGTGATCTCTGTCTGTCAAATAAATAAATAAGAAAAATAATTAAAAAAAAAAGATGCTCCTAGCACCCTTTTGGTCAGGGAATTACCAGGGTCTTAGGAACTCTGTCAGTAACTTGGTACAGAGACCAAGTGTATATATTTATTAAGCCACATAGTTTTATCGCCCTATGTTGGTCAAAGTATTTCCCATGTTGTCTGAAAATAAAGTCTGTGTCTGGGAAGATGGAAAGTGTGTGCTTTGCTATGTTTGTCTGGAAAAATTTAAGTGCGCTATTAACAACAGTAATTAATAATGTATTAGTTGTAGGTACAACTGTTTTGCTGCACAATGGACACAACACAAAAAACACAATAAAAAACAGAACATGTCTGAAATAAAAACGTATCACACCATATAATACTTTATGAAACATTTTACATTAACTCATTTGAAAATATTTGCTGCATCTTTTCAAAGAATCTGTTAAGTACTTTCCAAAAGGCACTCCATTTATTGCTTGGGTAGATCTTAGGTTTCCCCTCTCCCAGTAAGGTCAATTGCATTATTCTGTCTCTTTCCTTATTTAGACATAAATATTAAAGTCTTCTTTCTCCCAGGGTTAAACTCCTGAACCTTGTGAATGCTAGCAGAATGGTAGGACTCCAGAGCTGTGATTTTTTTTTTCTTCCAAGATTTATTTACTTTAGAGAGAGAGAGAGAGAGGGAGTAAGTGCACTTGAGGGAGTAGCGGCAGAGGGAGAGCAGGGGAGAGAATCCCAAGCAGATTCCCGGCTGAGTTTGGAGCCCCATGCCGGGCTTGCTCACACTAGCCAGAGATCACGGAGGTGAGCCGGAAATCCAGAGTCCCACGCGTTAACCCGCTGAGCCACCCAGGCGCCCCCGGAGCTGTGATTTTTGAGTTTAAATAATGACGTGGTGCCTGGAAGTCAGTTTGAAGTCCACGTCCTGTTTATCTGGGACCTTATTATTATTATTATTTTATATGAAACAGACTCATTCATGTTGATTCATTTTATGACTATTACCAAAATAGGACTTAATATTCCTTAGGAGAATGGGCCACACAAGGGCTTTAGTAAGATAATCTAACATGTTAGCGACATCAGTCAATTAAATATATATATGTATATATTTTAATTTTTAAATTTTTCATAAACATATAATGTATTTTTATCTCCAAGGGTACATGTCTGTGAATCGCCAGGTTTACACACTTCACAGCACTAACCATAGCACATACCCTCCCCAATAAATATATATATTTTTAAATCTTTTTTTTTTTTAAGATTTTACTTATTTATTTGACAGAGAGAGATCACAAGTAGGCAGAGAGAGAGGGGGAGAAGCAGGCTCCCTGCAGAGCAGAGAGCGGATGCGGGACTCGATCCCAGAACCCTGGGATCATGACCTGAGCGGAAGGCAGAGGCTTTAACCCACTGAGCCACCCAGGCGCCCCTGGTCGATTAAATATTGATGCTATGGCCCAAAAAGGACAACCTTAAACTTCTCTTGCCAACTCAAATTCCAGTTTTTTCCTACTCTTTCTTCTGATTCTTTACTTTCTCTTTGGCTGAAATTAGAAACAAGGGAGCAGAGAAAAGAAACCAGAGGTTGAACAAGAGGAGGGAAGCCACACAGGTCGTGTCTGCGATTTTATCCTTTGCTTTCACCCAGGGTCTGAGCGCTGCCAGCAGGAAGGAGGATCCAGTCGAGGGTAGGGTGAAGACCAGGGTCACGCTGACAAATTTTACAAAGCGGCCTGAGCTGCTGCCGCAAGTACCCACCCCCGAACCCCTCCTCCCGCGGAGGTCAGGGACATCCCCTGGCCGGGCCCACGTCTCCCCACCCACCTCCCCAGCGGGCTCGCGGCCGGCGCGCGGGCACGGCCTCTGACGGAGTGCGGGAGTGCGCTCGGCCGCCGCGCCGTCCTCTTGCCCGCCGGAAGGAGCGGCGGCGCCAGCGTCCTGCCGCCTGTCCGTCACGCAGCCGCCCACGCCGCCGCCGCTTCCGATTGGTCGCAGTTCCGGGCCAGGCCCCTTGAGGCCCCGCCCCTCGCGGATGGACAGGCCGGGAGGGCGTGGCAGCGGCGGGCGGGTCCGCCCAGCTGTCAGTTACGGGGGCGGCCCGGCCGGCGGGCGGGCGCTCGCAGGCTACCTCGTCGCTCGCTGGCGCGCGCTCCCTCTCGCCGCCTGTGGGGAAGTCGGGGCCGCCCGAGCGGCTGCCGCCACCGCCTAGCCCCGACCTCCTCCCCAGTCCCTTTCCGACTCAGTCTCTCCCGCTCGCGCATCCCCGAGTAGTGAGTGGTCCCGCGCAGGGTCCGGAGAGTCACCTCGGCGGCCCGGGTTGTGTGTAAACCATGTTTAGGAGGATTTTGCAGAGGGTAAGAGAGTGAAACCGTCTTTCCGGCAGCACGTGAGCGGGAGAGCCCGAGCCCGGGGCTGCGGGCGCCGCCGCCGAGCTGAGGAGCCGTGGCGGCGGCGCGGGTGCCGCTCCTTAGCGCGGGCTCCTTCCTTCTGTAGGCCCCGCAGCCCGGGAGGTGGTTAGGCCTCGGCCGTCCGCCCCGGGGGCGGGCCGCGGGGGCAGGGAGGGCGGGTGGGGCGGCGGCGGCGGCGGGGCAGGCAGGCCGGAGTCCGGGCGGGCGCCGAGTCCCCGGCCGCCCCGCGCACCCAGGCCCGGCGCCGCGCTCCCGGAGCGCGGGGCTGTCAGTGAGACGCGCGGCGGGGCGGGAGGGTGTGGTGCCGGCGCGTTCCTTCCAGCTTCGGGAATGGCAGTACGAATGCAGAGTTAGTCCTCCAGCCGGGTGGAGAGCGCCCCGTGGGAGATTGCGGGAGGCTTGCTCAGCCTCTCCACCCTCCCCGCCCACCGCGTCCCCCCAACTTTGCACGCACCTGCCACATTCGGCTGCGGTTTTGCGGGGGAATGTGGTGAAACCCGGCCTAGCTCGGGCCCAGTCGTGGTACCGACACTTACTGGCAAAATCAGCTGAGAAGGAAGATATTACTCACTGTAGGAAACTTTTTTTTCCCCCCAATTAAAAATGCGTTTCGCCCTCTCGGCCCAGTACCTTTTTTGAGCTCTCCAAGAATAAATTCGCAGTAAGCTTTATCCGGTGATAGACACTTACTCCTTCACTTTCTGCCAGTGTGGGAAAGCAGGCAAAACCTTTAAGATATAAAGACAAGAGCGTTGGAAAGCTGTATGTGTATTGTTTAGAAATCAGTTCGTAGGATGATACTCTCATTTCCTACAAGAGTTGCTGTACTCAAGGTTTTGTTTTTGAGAGCCCCCCCCCCCTTTTTTTAACCGATAGGGTGCAACAAAATGTAAATGATTGGAAACTTGGGGCCAAACTCAGTTGGTTACTGAGGGAGTAGAATAACTAGTTCAAAGGACAAAAGAAATTAGTGAATTTGTAGTATTAAGCCAAGGAATGTGCCAAAGACAGTTGAGTCATCCACTATATGGAAAGGGAGGGAGTGTTCCTGGCTCATGCATAGCTTTGTGAAATGTTCAAGTCATGTGAAACTTGGTCATGTATCAGGGGGAGAAATAGTTAACTTGTGTATCCACCACCCTGTATTGACATCTGATGATTTTTTTTTTTGCAGTGGTTTTGTCAGAGTTTTTTAAAAATCTGGATAAGCTGATGATTTTGGCAATAGCAAGGGCATGCCCTTTACTCTTGCCGTCAGTTCTTGTGTTCAACTGTGAAGACATCTGTGTGTGATTTACTCGTTGTACTTGGAGATTTTTCTTCCTTCGGACCTGGAGGAACTGATTACCTCATGCCTCAGACTGTGTTTCTGTCATAGTTCCACATCTGAAAATTAGTTTGCCTATGGTTTGCTTTGAAGTTTATAAATAAAATAAACTTTACTGACTTAGGAGTAGCTTCTGGTAGGGGCTCCTGGCTGGCTCAGTTGGGGGGAACATGGGACTCTTGATCTTGGGGTCATGATTTTGATCCTCATGTTGGGTGTAGAGATTACTAACAACAACAACAAAACAAAAAACAAAACTTTGAAAAAAAACAATACCTTCTGCTAGTCATAGATTAATTTTCAGAAATACGGGATGCTTTCCAGTACTCTTGGTTTAATGTTGTTAAGCATTACCATTGTATAAGGATCGCTTTTATATAAAGACTGTGTGTTGGTGCATACGCAACAGTTACAGAAGTTTCAATTGAAATTGCATAATTGGAATTGTGATTATTGCTGAGACGTGATATGGGATCATCACATATGAATAAGTTACTTGACCACTGACTTTCTTAACCAAGGCACTATTGATGTGTGACTGGATAATTCTTTGTTGCGGGGGGCTGTCCTTTTGCATTCTAAGATAAGATGTTCAGCAGCATCCCTCTGGCTTCTACTCACTTCACTTCAGTAGCACCCCCTTCCTCCATCCTTTTCCTCTTTTGTGACAACCAAAATTATATTCATGCTTTACTGTATGTTTCCTAAGGACAAAATCCCTGATTGAGAACCACTGTGTTAAATATGTATACTCTTTTACAGGAAAATTTGAATTGTTTCTCACAGTTACTTAACTTTTTTCCCTTTTGCATTTGTAGTGAGTGTCAGTAAACACCAAACGTATGCAAGGGACTGGGAAGCAGTTAATAAGGTGTGGGTCCTCCCTTTAAAACTCATAGCCAGGTAAGGGGAAGTGGACATCTAAAAGTAATTACAGTGCTCTGTAATAGAAGAATGAAGAATGCCCAGAGTGCTGCTCTGTGTGAGGGTGTTGGGACCATCAGGACAAGCTTCTGGTAGGAGGTCATATTTGCAGCTCCAAAGAAGGAAAAGGAAGTCGGGCAGAGAGAGCAGCAAATGCCAAGGCATGAAGTCATGAAAGGGGCAGGTAATAGTAGGAAGAATGTGAATAGTTAAGTTTAGGAAGTGAAATGATGTGCAGAGGTGAAGCTGCAGGGTAGCTACAGACTAGATCCTTAGAGGACCTGGAGTCCCTTCAGAGGAGTTCAGCTTTTGGCTTGCAGATGGGTCAGTGTTAAATCTCAGCATTTAATAGGGGCATTTTGATCAAAGCCTTAAAGAAATTTGGTGATTTGTGTGGGCATTTTGATAAAAGCCTTAAAGAAATCTGGTGATATGTATTACTAGTTTAGAACCTACAGTTATATTTTATTAAGTCCACAGGTGGTATTTACTAGCAAGTATAACTAGAATCTTTACATTATGTTAATGTATAAGATAATCTTATTTCTTAGCAGAGGTAATAAGATACAAGATTAAGATGAAAGTTGCTAATTTATTCATTTGAAATGGGCTCTGTGCTTTGAAATTATATTGCATTCCTTTAACATTCTGTTTTTAGATCACCTTTTCCTTTTAACTGTTATTTTCTTCTGAATAGTGTTCTTTAAAAAGCATTTTTGAAAGAAGATATAGACAATGTCCTTACAATCACTTGTAACTCAGAATGTTTGAACATCACCAGTAAGGTCCCAATGGTATTTTACAGAAAATTTTTTCTGGTTTTTCTCCTCGACCTTCTCCTCCTTTTTCTCCTCCTCCTCCTTTTTTTCCATTAGCTTACTAAAGTTGTCTTTCTGAGGCTTGAAAGGGTCTGAATTAGAAAAAAAAAATTTTAAGGTAGCTCCAATATGTATGTATTGACTGTTTTGCTTAATGGTCCTTTGAAGAGAACTATGAATTTAAAGTGCTTGATGACCATGGGGCACCTGGCTGGCCCATCCTGGAGCATGTGACTCTTGATCTGGGGAGGAGGTAGTTTAGGGTCCATCCCCACACTGAAAGTGGAGATTACTTAAAAATAAAATCTTTAAAAGAAAGAACAAATAAAGTGCTTGATGACCAGAAGAATATTGCTATTTCTTTCTTAAAAAATTTATTGTGTTTTAGATTTCCTTTCACTGGTACATTTTAGCAATGTTATTACATTGCTAAAGAAAAAAATGTGTTTAATTATTCTAGAATTGTAGAAATAAAAGGCTTTTTTTTTTTTTTTTTTTTTTTTTTTTAGCGGTCAACAGGTCTTACCTGATTTATCTAAGGCAACACAGTAGATGTCAAAACTGAGACAAGAGCCAAATTTTCCCAGCACAGTCCATTTCCCCTTTTTCTGGCACCTTGTTGCCCTTTCCCCTACTATTGAAATTGATAGGGTTAGCACTTTGCTAATCACTGTGGAAGGTATGGGGAAGATATGAGACCTAACTTCTTCCTAAAGGATATGATTAAGTCCCAAAGAAAATGATATAGAAAATGAAGGCTGTAGTAGGACACAGGAGGAAAGATCAGAACCAGCCTGTGTGAGCAGGGAGTCTTCTTGGAGAAAATGAACATGAGATGGGGTTTTGAAGAATGTGTGTGTTTAAGAGATGTCTTAGAAAGTTTCTTTTTAAGGACTAATAGTATAAGCAAAGATGCAGAGATGGGAACAAGTTCATTCTTCCTGCCCTCCCTCCTTCCTTTGCATATAGCCTTTTAATAAACATATTTATAACACTTGGTATATGCTAGAAACTGGGGATACAGCAGTGAATAAGATACGGTCCTTGCTGTAAGGTAGCTTAACAAGTGACTTTTAGAGATAAGAGATATGTCCAGAGCAGAAAGAAATTGAGGACATTTACAAAGATAATGTGGCACCCCATTGTGGAGATTCTTGATTGTCTAGCTCAGCCCTGTTCAATGCAAATGTGAGTTACATACATAATTTAAAGTCTCTCTCAAATAAATAAATAAATAAATCTTTAAAAACAGTAAAACTGGGGTTACCTGGGTGGCTCAGTCTGTCAAGCAGCCAACTCTTGGTTTCTGCTCAGGTTATGATCTCAGGATCTTGGGATCAAGCCCTACACTGGGCTCTGTGCTCAGCAGGGAGTCTGCTTGTAATTCTCCCTTTTTTCTCCCCCCCCCAACCCATGGCTCACAAGCTCTCTCTCTCTCTCTCTCTCTCAAATAAATAAAGTTTCTAGTAGCCACATTTAAAGTAAAAAGAGGTGAAAGTAATTTTTAAAATATGTATTTTTTGACCCAATACATCTAAAATATTCAACATGTAATCAATATAAAAATTATTAATCAGATATCTTAAATTGCCCCCCCCCCTTTTTTTTTGATTCTTTGAAATCTGGTGTACGTTTTGCATGAGCAGCATGTCTCAATTTGGACTAACCATATTTCAGCTCTTCTACAGCCCCATGTCGCTAATGGCTATTGTATTGGATGGTGCAGGTCTAGTTGAATTCATACATAACTTTTTATTTGGAACTAGTTTCAAACTTGTAAAAAGTTGCAAAAATAAAATAATACAAGGGACAGTTCTCACTTTTCTCTTCTCTTGCTCTCTGTATGTGTCATTTCCTCCCCCCCCCTTGATTCATTTGAAGATAAGTTATTGTCTTTTATATCTGAATACTTCAGTGAAGAATAGGTATTCATTTACATAAGCACAGTATAGTGGTCAACTTGATAAAATTATATTCGTTCAGTTACTATCTATAATTCTAGTTTTGTCAGTTGATCTGATAATGTCCTTTGTAGCATTTCCCCTCCAACAGTTTAAGGTCTAGTTAAGGATTAGGTATTATATTTAGTTGTTAAAAGTTGTTATTTAGGGGCGCCTGGGTGGCTCAGTGGGTTAGGCCTCTGCCTTCAGCCTCAGGTCATGGTCTCAAGGTCCTGGGATCGAGTCCCGCGTCGGGC
This sequence comes from Mellivora capensis, assembly GCA_004024625.1. Taxonomy (NCBI): domain Eukaryota; kingdom Metazoa; phylum Chordata; class Mammalia; order Carnivora; family Mustelidae; genus Mellivora; species Mellivora capensis. The sequence goes on from PISX010021917.1 coordinate 28,923, forward strand.
TCTCTGCTAGGCAGGGAGCCTGCTTCCTCCTCTCTCTCTCTCTCTGCCTACTTGTGATCTCTCTCTGTCAAATAAATAAAATCTTTAAAAAAAAAGTTGTTATTTAGTTGTTTAGTAGTCTATCCTTCCTTCCTTCCTTTTTTTTTTTTTAAGATATTATTTATTTATTTGACAGAGATAGACACAGCAAGAGAGGGAACACAAGCAAGGAGAGTGGGAGCTGGAGAAACAGGCTTCCTGCTGAGCAGGGAGCCTGATATGGGGTTCAGTCCCAGGACCCTGAGATCATGACCTGAGCCGAAAAGGTGGATGCCCAATGACTGAGCCACCCAGGTGCCCCTAGCCGCTTTTCATCACAACATGTTTTTGTATTTATGAAGAGTACAGATCCCCTCCTACTTTTTTTTTTCTCCACTATTTTTCATGTTATGTTTACCTGATATTTTGTTGTGATTAGATTGAGATTATGCATTCTGGGCCAGAATGTTGCCTAGAAGATGTGTGCTTCTCAGGTTATCACATCTGGAGGCCCATGATGTCTTTCAGCCCTTCATAGGTGCTGTTAGTTTTGATTATCTTGTCAAAGGTCAAGGTGTAGCCCAACTTTTTGACTGTATAATATTATTTTTTTCTTCTTTTTACAGTTAATAGACACTTACAAGACCATGCAAATATCTTGTTCCTTATCAAAAATTTCCCCTAAATTTCGTATCCATTGTTCATTCTTGCCTTGATCTATCTTAATGACTGCAAAATGATCATTTTCCCACTTCGGCATTCCCTTCACCTTTACCAGTTTGGTCATTGCTTTCCTGTTCTTGCTTCCCTCTCTCCCTCCATCTCTCCCTTTCCTCTTTCTGACCTTCCTTTTTTCTTTCCTATTGGCATGGACTCATAATTTCAGTTTTTAAAAATGGTTTATAACTCATCACTGTACTTAATGATTTTGGTGGTCAAACCATCAGATTTGAACAGTGGGAGCCCCTTTTGTGTGGCCCCTGTGTCTTTTTGACATGGTTCTATAATTTTTTTTTTTTTTTTTAGCTTTCCTTCCTTTCTGGCCTACTAGGGCATTTTAAGCTCATTGATTACTCTTTCCCAGTCCTGAAACTGGCCATTTCTCTGAGGAGCCCTATTTCTTTTAGTGGGGAATGGTATTAGAAACCCAGGTCTGGGGTGGCTTTCCTTCTCATTTATTTCAGCAGACACATTTGACATTTTGACTTTATTCTGTAGGCATTAGGAAATCAATAAGATTTTATTAAATAGTGAAATATATTTCGTATGCAGGAGAAGCAGAATTTTTCTCTACCTTCTTTGGGTGTCTGGCTGGGCCTAAGAATTAAACTGACATAAGGCAGATTAACAGGAGAAAAGGTACAAATTTTATGAAATTTTTACATGTACATGGGCAGCTTCACAAGAGAAGGAGGACCCCAATAAGTGACAGAACAGGTATTTATACCTTTTAGACAAAGAAACGATGCATTTGTGAAGAATTAACAAGACAGAGGGGTTTGGGTTAGGGGTAGTAAATGGTGAAGAAGTAGCCAAGAAGATAAGGGTTAGTTTAATAAGGGTTGTTTATACAGATTTCTCAGCCCCAAGTTCTCTGTCTCTGGTGATGAGAATGTCTTTTCTCCTCCTGGTACAGTGAGGGTGCCTTTGACATGAGAGTTTTATCTCCTGCTTTCAGTAAGAAAAGAGGGTCAGAGTGTTCTTATGTACCTGGTGTTTTGTGCCTTTAATTAAAGATAATTAGTATGCCAAAGTGGCATATTTTGGGGTGACATCCTGGTTTTCTTCAGGCACAGAGTAAGAGTTAATAATTTTTACTGAATGAGTATTGAAAGGAATGTTTTAGGAAGGGTTAATTTGTCAGTGCTACGTGTGATATATTAAAACCATAGGGGAGTCTAGGCAGGCATCAGATAGGAGAGATATTAATATTTTAGTCACTAAGAAATTACGATTTGCATTAGAGTGATGACAATGTGGGCAGGAAAAAGGGTGATGGTCTTTTTTTTTAAAAGATTGATTTATTTGAGAGAGAGAGAGTACATGTGCATGAGCAGGGGAAAGGACAGAGGGAGAGGAAGAGAAATCCGCAAGCCTACTCCATTCTGAGCCTGGAGCCTGTCTGCATTCTGAGCTCAGAGCCTGAAGTGGGGTTCAGTCTCATGACCCTGAGATCATGACGTGAGCCCAGATCAAGAGTCGGACACCTAACTGACTGAGCTACCCTAATGCTCTGGGAAGACCTTTTGAACATATCTATTTTTCAGATGTCTAGTGTGGGCCTACTGTGTTCTGTGGACACACTGATGAGTAAAAGAGACATGAACCACTGTGGAGCTTAGTGAAAGAGGAACTGTTCAAAGAATCCCATAGCTTTTTTGTCACATGGATGGGTCTTAGGAAGGAAAAGCACAGGGAGCCCCAAGAGCATACAGCAAGAGCATACAGCATTCACCCCTGATCCAAACTGAGATGTTAGGGAAGGCTTCCCAGATTGGTTACATGTTTAAGTTTGATGCAGTTACTACTAATTTATTAAACAAAATTTAATAAGTGGAATCTCTCCATGTAGATTTATTTTTAGTGTGTTAAGAATAGAGATTGAGGGGGACGCCAGGGTGGCTCATTTGGTTGGACAACTGCCTTCGGCTCAGGTCATGATCCCAGAGACCCGGGATCGAGTCCCACATCGGGCTCCCAGCTCCACGGGGAGTCTGCTTCTCCCTCTGACCTTCTCCTTGCTCATGCTCTCTCACTGCCTCTCTCTCAAATAAATAAATAAAATCTTAAAAAAAAAAAAAAGAATAGAGATTGAGGGACGCCTGGGTGGCTCAGTTGGTTAAGCGGCTGCCTTTGGCTCAGGTCATGATCCCAGCGTCCTGGGATCGAGTCCCGCATCAGGCTCCTTGCTCAGCGGGGAGCCTGCTTCTCCCTCTGCCTCTAGCTGCCCCCCTCTCTCTCTCTCTGACAAATAAATAAATAAAATCTTTAAAAAAAAAAAAAGAATAGAGATTGAGATCTCAGAGAACCAGGGCTAGAACTGAGTTTTCTCTTCTTATCCTGGTGGTCTTTTGCTTGTGCTAAAGAGACAATATAATTCATGGTTAACAGGCTGAACTCTGGGGCCAGACTGCCTGGTGTGATATTTGTATCCCATTTACCAGCTGAGTAGCTTTGGGCAAGTTACTTGGTTTCTCTGTGTCTCATTAAAATGGTCATAATAATAGTATCTGTCTCATAGGACTGTTGTAAGGACTAACTGAATTAATATACGTAAAGGACTTTGACAGTATCTGGCACATAGCTCTCTGTAAATGTTAGCTGATGCTAATGTTGGATTATTATTATTATTATTATTATATACTCCAGATTTCTTCAAGGAACACATTTCTTTCTTTCTTTTTTTTTTAATTTAATTTCTTTTCAGCGTAACAGAATTCATAGTTTTACAACACACCCAGTGCTCCATGCAATGCGTGCCCTCCATAATACCCACCACCTGGCTCCCCCAACCTCCCACCCCCTGCCCCTTCAAAACCCTCAGGTGGTTTTTCAGAGTCCATAGTCTCTCATGGTTCATCTCCTCCCCCCCAATTTCCCTCAACTCCCTTCTCCTCTCCATCTCCCCATGTCCTCCGTGTTATTTGTTATGCTCCGCAAATAAGTGAAACCATATGATAATTGACTCTCTCTGCTTGACTTATTTCACTC
>PISX010021918.1:0-32736 GCA_004024625.1 Mellivora capensis
AAACCCATCAATATGTTGCCTACAAGAAACTCATTTTAGACCCGAAGACACCTCCAAATTTAAAGTGAGGGGGTGGAAAACAATTTACCATGCTAATGGACATCAGAAGAAAGCTGGAGTGGCAATCCTTATATCAGATCAATTAGATTTTAAGCCAAAGACTATAATAAGAGATGAGGAAGGACACTATATCATACTCTAAGGATCTGTCCAACAAGAAGATCTAACCATTTTAAATATCTATGCCCCTAATGGGGGAGCAGCCAACTATATAAACCAATTAATAACAAAATCAAAGAAACACATCAAAACTAATACAATAATAGTGGGGGACTTTAACACTCTCCTCACTGAAATGGACAGATCATTCAAGCAAAAGATCAACAAGAAAATAAAGGCCTTACATGACACACTGGACCAGATGGACATCACAGATATATTCAGAACATTTCATCCAAAAGCAACAGAATACACATTCTTCTCTAGTGCACATGGAACATTCTCATATCCTGGGTCACAAATCAAGTCTCAACTGGTACCAAAAGATTGGGATCATTCCCTGCTTATTTTCAGATCCCAATGCTCTGAGACTAGAACTCAATCACAAGAGGAAATTTGGAAGGAACCCAAATACATGGAGGCTAAGGAGCATCCTTGTAAAGAATGAATGGGTCAACCAAGAAATGAAAGAGGAACTGAAAAAATTCATGGAAACAACTGATAATGAAAGCACAACGGTTCAAAATCTGTGGGACACAGCAAAGGCAGTCCTGAGAGGAAAATATATAGTGATACAAGCCTTTCTCAAGAAACAAGAAAGGTCTCAAATACACAACCTAACCCTACACCTAAAAGAGCTAGAGAAAGAACAACAAAGAAAGCCTAAATGCAGCAGAAGAGAAATAATAAAGATCAGAGCAGAAATTGATGAAATAGAAACCAAAAAAACAGTAGAACAAATCAATGAAACTAGGAGCTGGTTCTTTGAAAGAATTAATAAGATTGATAAACCCCTGGCCAGACTTATCAAAAAGAAAAGAGAAAGGACCCAAATAAATAAAATCATGAATAAAAGAGGAGAGATCACAACCAACACCAAAGAAATACAAACACTTATAAGAACATACTATGAGCAACTCTACGCCAACAAATTTGACAATCTGGAAGAAATGGATGCATTCCTAGAGACATGTAAACTACCACAACTAAACCAGGAAGAAATAGAAAACCCGAACAGACCCATAACCAGTAAGGAGATTGAAACAGTCATCAAAAATTTCCAGACAAACAAAAGCCCAGGGCCAGACGGCTTCCCAGGGGAATTCTACCAAACATTTAAAGAAGAATTAATTCCTATTCTCCTGAAACTGTTCCAAAAAATAGAAATGGAAGGAAAACTTCCAAGCTCACTTTATGAGGCCAGCATCACCTTGATCCCAAAACCAGACAAGGATCCCATCAAAAAAGAGAATTACAGACCAATATCCTTGATGAACACAGATTCGAAAATTCACACCAAAATACTAGCCAATAGGATTCAACAGTACATTAAAAGTATTATTCATCATGACCAAGTGGGATTTATTACAGGGCTGCAAGTCTGGTTCAACATCTACAAATCAATCAATGTGATACAACACATTAATAAAAGAAAGAACAAGAACCATATGATACTCTCAATATATGCTGAAAAAGCATTTGACAAAGTACAGCATCCCTTCCTGATCAAAACTCTTCAGTGTAGGGATAGAGGGCACATACCTCAATATTATCAAAGCCATCAATAAAAACCCACCGCAAATATGATTCTCAAAGGGGAAAAGCTGAAAGCTTTTCCGCTAAGGTCAGGAACATGGCAGGGATGTCCATTATCACCACTGCTACTCAACATAGTACTAGAAGTCCTAGTCTCAGCAATCAGACAACAAAAAGAAATTAAAAGCATCCAAATTGGCGAAGAAGAAGTCAAACTCTCACTCTTTTCAGATGATATGATACTATATGTGGAAAACCCAAAGGAACTCCAAAACTGCTAGAACTCGTACAGGAATTTAGTAAAGTGTTAGTATATAAAATCAATGCACAGAAATCAGTTGCATTTCTCTACACCAACAACAAGACAGAAGAAAGAGAAATTAAGGAGTCAATACCATTTACAATTGCACCCCAAACTATGAGATACCTAGGAATAAATCTAACCAAAGAGGCTAAAAATGTATACTCATAAAACTATAAAGTACTTATGAAAGAAATTGAGGAAGACACAAAGAAATGGAAAAATGTTCCATGCTCCTGGATTGGAAGAACAAATATTGTGAAAATGTCTATGCTACCTAAAGCAATCTAAACATTTAATGCAATCCCTATCAAAATCCCACCCATTTTTTTCAAAGAAATGGAACAAATAATCTTAAAATTTATATGGAGCCAGAAAAGACCTCGAATAGCCAAAGGAAGAAGAGAGAAAGGGGAACCCTCCTACACTGTTGGTGGGAATGCAAGCTGGTGCAACCGCTCTGGAAAACAGCATGGAGGTTCCTCAAAAAGTTGAAAATAGAATTACCCTATGACCCAGCAATTGCACTACTGGGTATTTACCCTAAAGATACAAACGTAGTGATCCGAAGGGGGCACGTGCACCCGAATGTTTATAGAAGCAATCTCTACAATAGCCAAATTATGGAAAGAACCTAGATGTCCATCAACAGATGAATGGATAAAGAAGATTTGGTATATATACACAATGGAATACTATGCAGCCATCAAAAGAAATGAAATATTGCCATTTGCAACTACATGGATGGAACTAGAGGGTATCATGCTTAGTGAAATAAGCCAGTTGGAGAAAGACAACTATCATATGGTCTCCCTGATATGAGGAAGTGGAGATGCAACATGGGGGGTTTGGGGGGTAGGAAAAGAATAAAAGAAACAAGATGGGATTGGGAGGGAGACAAACCATAAGTGACTCTTAATCTCACAAAACAAACTGAGGGTTGCTGAGGGGGAGGGGTGTCGGGAGAGGGGGGTGGGGTAATGGACATTGGGGAGGGTATGTGCTATGGTTAGTGCTGTGAAGTGTGTAAACCTGGCGATTCACAGACATGTACCCCTGGGGATAAAAATACATTATATATTTATAAAAAAAATAAAAAATTAATATTGTAATTAAAAAAATTGGATCTTTCTAATACCATAATTAGTTTTTACAAAGTAAAATATCTGATTCAAACAGATCTATATGTTTGTTGTTATTTTTCCTTTTTTTTTTCCCTTTGAGTTTAGTTAGGGTTTGTTTTGTTTTTTGTTCTGTTTTTGTTTTGTTTTTATTTTTTCTTTTCAAATTACAAAAATCTTGATCTACATCTGTCAGATGAACAGAACAGAACTCCCAATCATTTCTTGTGTAGCTATCCAGTCTACTATAGGAAATCTATATAATTCTATTTGTAGCTTTTTTTTTGGTAAGATCTCTATTTCTGGTATCAAGCATGACTCTATACTGTATTTATTTAAATATATTTGTCAAATATTTCTATGTGTTGAGAAGTTATTAGAGGTTTTTGTCATGTGCTGAGTTCACTGCCTATCACAAAGTTTGTGGGTTTCAGAAGGTATCCATGGAGTTGAAGGTAGAACTATTGAACTATTGCTGTTGAAGAAAAATCTCTGAATTTCCACATCAAATATGAACATACAAATATGGAGGGATTATCAGTGCAAAGCAAATGCAGTGTTATTCTGCTCCATATCATGACTGATGCTGAAAGCAAACTTCATAGCTTTTTACATATTTATGAATTATCAATATATATTGATGGTCTGTATTTAAAACCTGAAGATACATAATGTCCATTTAGAAACTACATGATCATAGTCCACAGGGATTAAGGTAATTTAACAGGTGACTTCCCTTCAGCCCTCAATAATTTCCTTTCTTTAAGTTGACATCATGCTTTAGGAAGCATCAGGAGAGGTCTGCCTCTTACCTATTGCCTAGAGTAAAGCAAATGATCAAAAAACATTTGTTGAATAAGTTAATAATTGGAAACCAAATTATTGAATAAGAGGTCAAGTACATAACTGCTGTGTTCTTTACCACTGCCTTCCTGGACACAAAATTTATAATTTCCAAGAGGCAGTTAGTTTGGGCTTACCACCCCTTGATTGAATGTCTGAAAAGTTAAAGAAGTCTCATTAAACAGACATTTAATAATAAAATCAGATTGAGTGTTTCCAGGTATGATGAATTTTGATATATTGAAGAAATCAAGATACTTCCATAGAAAAAGCTTCTTCCAAATTTTTTTATCAATATATAAAAGATTTAACCATTCTTGTTCTCAAAGTTTTATCAGTAAATATAGACATAATTATTGATTATCTTTAGGAATTTTTTAAAATTGAGGTATAGTGGATACAATGATTTGTAGCAATTCAACAAGCTCATACTAACTCTAAGAACTTCACATGGCTAAACCAGTGATTTAGTGTGCTCCATTAAACTGGAGAGTTAACATACATCTCTCTCCTCCATTTAATGCTAGTATCAAATATATCTTTTAATTTGGGAATATTTCTTTAGCATATATTGGAATCCCCTAAAGGACTTATTAAATCCTGACTGTTGGGACCCAACCCCAGAGTTTCTAATCAATGGTTATCTGGGAATTTGAATTTCTAGCAAGTTCCCAGTGGATATAATGCTTCTTACTAGTCAGGGGACCATGCTGAAAACTCTTGCTTTATGCTATGACCTGATAAATTTGTAAGTGATTATTTAATTTTGTTATAGGAGATTGTTGGCATAAAGTGAGTCATTATTGCTATATGTAAACATCTATTAATAGTTTTTTTTTTTTTTGGTCGAAAAATGAGAATATCTCTTCTCCCTGTTTTAAAATGAGAATCTACATAGGAAAATATAGGAAATTCTTCATTTAAAATTTATTCATCATTTTGGAATACTATATCTTGAAATGAGTAATCTAGGGAACTAAAAATTATAGATAATAATTCTTAGTTCATCTTTAATACATTTTATACTATATTTCATGTTTCTGTTACAACCAAGAAAATGCAAATGCAATTGAATAAACAGTTTGTCATCAATGACATTTATCCATGAATCATTTTTTGGCTTGGAAAATTATCTGAAGTGCATAGTTTAGAATATTGCTTTCCCTCCTTTGTGCTTAGCTGCAAATTTAATTAGCTTCAATATCTTTTTCCTCTTACATTTTTTTTTTACTTAAGTGACAGTAATTAAACTGAGTGAAAGGGACATTTAGAGCATGCAAGACATAATATGTGCAAATTTTTGTTTTCTTGCTATGCCAGTACAGAAAAACTGATATAAATGACAATGTTAAAAAGAAATACATTGCCCAGGAAATAACTAATTTTAGCTATTGATTGCAAAATATTCTTTTGCATATACTCCATTCAACTCTAGTGTTAAAATATATCTGTTTCATTTGTTTGAGGGTTATCCTCCAAATGCAAATATCTGTCAATTCCAAACATCTTTTGTACTGTAAATGTCAAAAGATAGTATTTCTGGATATGGGATTTTAGAGAAACCACTTTTGGCTAGATCATTTGTTATAGGATTACAGATGCCCAGTTATTTTATTCACATAACATGTATTTATTAAGTTTCTGTTGCACATTAGGAATTGTATTATTTGATATGCAAACATGAGAATTATGTTTCTTTGAATATATTAATATAGAGAAACAAAGAAGCAAGTAATTTCACACAAATTTAAGAGAAATATGATAAAAGTAAAAATAAAAATTATCAGATTTATTTTACATTTTTATTAATTCATTTCATGAAATAGATTCCATTGTTATCCCTATTATTATCCTGATTCTCAAGGGAAACATTTGATTAAATTGCAGATTGAGGAGTTGGTTGTACTTAGGTAATTTGGCTCTAGAATCAGTTATTTTAACCACTGTACATATAACTCATAATTTTTTTCTATTTGCAGAAGCAAGTTGTAGAGATTATGTGATCGCAGAGAACCAACCCTGCCCAGACAATTCAGAAAGTAATGTTTTATAAAAAGTTCATATTTACTCTGGTTGCAAGGAATAAAAAGTATATGAGAATTTATAAAGCCATAGACGTATAAACAATCAAGGAGTAAAAAAAGTAGTTTGATACGGAACAAATGAAAGAAAGGAAAAGATATTGGAAGATGAGTTTGGGATTGAGATAGGAGTAAGTTTGGGGTTATGTCTGTATGCAAAGAAAAGTTTAAGTGATAGTAGAAAAGGAGGCAAGTACACAGTTTAGAAATATAGTAAGATGGGGCGCCTGGGTGGCTCAGTGGGTCAAGCCTCTGCCTTCGGCTCAGGTCATGATCCCAGAGTCCTGGGATTGAGCCCCGCATCAGGCTCTCTGCTCAGCAGGGAGCCTACTTCCTCCTCTCTCTCTGCCTGCCTCTCTGCCTACTTGTGATCTCTGTCTGTCAAATAAATAAAATATTTAAAAAAAAAAGAAATATAGTAAGACAAAATAGTGCCATGTGTGAGTAGTGTGTTGGAACGAGATTCAGGAGTTACATATAGGTTCCCACATAGTGTCTGTATCACCCTGCACAAGACATTGATAAGGCTCTTATCTCAGCTTCAGTGTTCCCAATGAACTTGATGTTCTTTTAGGTCCACTTCTACTGAATCAATATTTTTATTGAGGCAAAATATCATGGGTGGAAGTGATTTTTGTTTTAGATCTTTGTTTGTGTGAGTAAGTAAATAATTGCAACCTGTGTAATGAATGTTAAAGTTTTACATACATACCTACATAACAACTGGCAGCAAATTGGTTATGTTCCTTGTAATCTACCAATATTATTGACTTTATATTTTCTGTTTCAATTGATATTGTAAGTTATGAACAAATTATGGAAACCAATGTAACATAAAGAGAGCAGGAGAGATTTCTTATGCAATCCTCCACTAGCTAAGTGAGAGTCATGGGAGCATTTTAAGCAGAGGTGTGGTCATTTGACTTAAGGAAGATTATTCTTGCTACAGTCCAGTGTAGGTCTTTCAAAACTACTCTGCCTTAAGGATATTTTATGAGGTTAATAGAGAAAGTGACCATTTAAAAGCTTTCTACTTGGTGCACTTGGGTGGTTCAGTGGGTTAAGCCTCTGCCTTTGGCTCAGGTCATGATCTCAAGGTCCTGGGATTGAGCCCTTGCATCCAGCTCTCCGCTCACCAGGGAGCCTGCTTCCCCCTCTCTCTCTGCCTGCCTACTTGTGATCTCTCTCTCTCTGTCAAATAAATAAATGAAATCTTTTTAAAAAATAAATAAAACTTCCTACTAATATAAGTGTATTTAAGTTCAGTATTAGACTTCTTTAAGCTAATATTGGGCATTGTAAAGTTAATATTTCCATAATTTGGAAATGTGATTTACGGGGTTATGGGATCAATTATTGAGATTAGGTGGGGCAAAACAAACTACAAAGGACAGCATTATAGTGTGTAAGGATAATAGTTTCCCTTCCCATTTCTAGCCTAATGTTCTTCAGAGTGCCAGAGACACAATAATAGGGAGGTAGTACTTTCATGAGGGTAAGTGCTGAGTAAAAGTAAAAGAAAAGAAGCCCATTAGGTTGAGCATAAGTTTTAGCATAATGTTACCTTACAAATAACAGAAGTCTCTTACTAAATCTTTTTACCCATCTAAGAAGCACTGAGAACAACTTCTTGGAGATTAACCTTGAGTAAGATGTTGATTATAGAATTCTGCTCAAAATAAATAAATAATGAACATTCATACTGAATAGGAGTTTTCCTGTAATCAAAAAAGTTATCTAGAAAACTATAATATATTAAAATTAATACATTAAGTTTAAACAATAAAAATGAATGATGTTCCTATAAAAGTTAAACATGCTCATTTTATAAAATGGAATAGTAGAAATAAGAAAACTGTATTTTTCAAGTTAATTAAATTTTAACAGTTATTTCCCAGGATTCAAGGGAGGATAACTGAGGTTCTCTCAAACATGTTACTCATTTCTCAAAGATGCCACAACAAATTTAGAGAAATTTTAAAAGAACAAAAGTTAAACCAACAAAAAAATGACTTAAAAGATATGTTTTTTGTCATCTAGCAAGTGATAATCTATACATGAAAATAAATATATGAATATATTTCTTATTTGAAGTGTACAAAATAGTATTACACAGCAGAGAAGGGTTGATATGAATATAAGGGTTGGTATGGGTATGTGCTTAGCATATCTTTATTCAAAGATGAAAAATTAGATTGAATATAAGTAATTGATAGTTGTTTATTTTTATGAAATATCACTGATTCACTTATATTGTTCTCAAGTGTAAAAATTAGGATCTATTATTCTAAAACTGTAATAGAATTCAATAAAATGCTAAAATAATTACATCTGATGAATTGTGTTACATCAAATAGTAAAGTTATACAGTTAACTTTTTTTATTATTTTTTAAGATTTTTATTTATTTATTTGACACAGAGAGAGCACAAGCAGAGTGAGCAGCAGGCAGTGGGAGAGCGAGAAGCGGCTCCCTGCTAAGCAGGGAGTCTGATGCAGGGCTCCATTCCAGGACCCTGGGATCATGACCTAAGCTGAAGACAAATGCTTAGGCAACTAAGTCACCCAGGCACTCCTGCAGTTAACTTTTTAAAAAGAAATATAATGAGAAAACAAACAGTATAACAGATGTCTAATTGTTCCAAAGTGTATTTTTTCGAGTTCATATTTGTAAAATGATTTCATTTTTGCTGAAAGTACTAGATTTCCATTCTATATATAAAATATTTTAAAAGTATGTGAAGAGAATATACATGACATATTTATGTCACATGAGAATATTTTCTGGGAGTTGAAAGCTAATTTTTAATTTTTTTATTGACTAGACCATTTTGATGGTATTATTGAAAATGTAAACAATCCTAATTGTAAGAAGTATTTTTTGTCTGAATATATGTCTATTTACAGAATGTTTGAGATGTTTTATAGAGGGTTAAACTAACTGATAAATACATTTGTTATTTGAAAATTACATACTTGACAACACAATCCTGAGGACATGTGCCTTGAAGATTTTGTTTTTCATTGTTATTTTAGCCAGTTTTCTTTCCTTTGGTTTATGTAGGTTTTTGTATAGCTTTTCTGTCAGATGGATAATTAATTATATTGTCTTTTTTCCAAAGTAGTATTTAGGTTACCCTAGGACTCTCTTTTTTTTTTCTTTTTGTCTCTTAACTTTCAATGTTGTTGGATAAAAATGCAATTACACTCTGAGGGAAGACTTTAATGTTATATGTAAAACAAAAATGCTAGTTTGATTATATCAAATTTTTTTTCAGGGCACCTGTGTGGCTCAGTCAGTTGAACAGCTGACTCTTGATTTCCCTTCAGGTCATTATCTCAGGGTCTGTTTGAGGATTCTTCCTCTCCCTCTATCCTCCCTCTCCAACCCCTCCCCCCACTCTCTCTCTCTTTCTTTGTCTCCAAATAAATAAATAAGTCTTTAAATTTTTTTTCATTGTTTTCTTACCTTTGTGTTAGGTATTTTCAAACAAACTCTGTCTTTTCCTGTATTTCTTGTTAAAGTTACCAAATTAATTGGAACTTCTCTGGTTCATAGTCCTGTTTCCATAAATCCATCTTACTACAATCTGTATGCCTGCCTTGTCAGCACTCAGCTTCAGATTCATCTTTTACATACAACTTTTCTCCACATGTCCCACTAAAACACACACTCCACAAAAGATTTTTTTTTTAAGATTTTATTTATTTATTTGACAGACAGAGATCACAAGTAGGCAGAGGAGGCAGGCAGAGAGAAGGGGGAGCAGGCTCCCTGATGAGCAGAGAGCCCTATGTGGGGCTCGATCCCAGAACCCTGGGATCATGACCTGAGCTGAAGGCAGAGGCCTTAACTGACTGAGCCACCCATGTGCCCCAAAAGAGATTTTTTTAAAAAAGATTTTATTTATTCATTTGAGAGTGAGAGAAAGCACAAGTAGGGGGAGGGGGAAAGGGACAAGCAGACTCCCAACTGAACATGGAGCCAAACACACGGCTCAATCCCAGGACCCTGAGATTAGGGCCTGAGTGGAAGTCAGACACTTAACCAACTGAGACACCCAGGCGCCCCTCACAAAGGGGAATTTTTATCTTTCTTCTTCATTGCTATATCACAAGTTCTTAGTTTTTATGTTATTAATATTTAGTGTAACTTGGTATATAGGTATTGAATAAAGGTCACTGGTTTCTCACCAACCTACATTGGCCCCAAATTTATATCCTCCTCACTACACATTTCCTAGATATATTTCTTCAACTCAGTTACATTTTCATCACCTCCCAACTTAAGCCAGCCTAACCCCATTTCAACTGAAATTCCAGGGTTTTTTCTTTCTTTATTTTCATTATAATTAATGGTTATTTCTGATACCTGTCTCCTACTTAGGCTATTTAATAACTTCAAAAGTACGATTATTAGAAATTTTAAAGCTAGAAGAACAATTAGGACGCATACACTCTATTGGGACTTGACCTGCCTTTCTCAGTTAATCCATGGAAGACCTCTGGGAAATCATAATTAATTGGTATGGAAATATATATGCATAAATTTTATCTCAAATAATCTGTTTATTCACAAAACCAATGATTTAGAAAATTTTGATTTTGACCCACAAGAAAAATATGCTTTGTTTGTTTTGACCAGTATACTCATATATGAATGTGAAAAAAAGTTTATTGTAAAAAATTATCCTTGTTATGCATTAACCATACTTTCATTTTCATTCTATTCTATTCTATCCTAATTTCAATACATTCTAGCTTACCACTTAAAATACTGATCAGAGATTATTAAATGAAATCTGTAACCCAGAGGCAGGTCATTTAATACAGTCTTAAAAACATTGATCCACTGTAAATCTTCCTCTTAAAAATAAGGAGAGACAGAAATTGAGTTAGATTATTTAATAATCATGGCTCAAAATTCCTAATCTTAGCTAAAACTGATCTTAAATTTCTTTGTAAGGGAATGATATGCAAGCTTACAGAATGGTTATTTAATACAGGTACCTGGATATAGATTTACTTAATAATGGCTTTATGAAAAAATCATTATATCTTAATAATTCTCATTACAATGTCAAATACCATTCACACCTTCTTGCAAGATTTTTGAATGAGAGAAATAAGCTGTTCAACTTCCAAAAATACATGTGAACAGTTATTTGTATGCATTTGTGTATTTCTTCAAAGAGAATGGTCATAAAGCCTCTGTCACATAATTGCCTACAAAATGGAAGTGCTCCTTTTTTAGCATTTCAACAATACAGAATGAATAATTTTTAAATTAAAGGTAGGCTTTTGAAGAGTACATATGGGTATAGATTTCTATAGCTGCTATTCTGGGTGTTCCTTAATTCTTGAAGGAATAAGATTCATACTTATGAGGTACCCAGTGCTGATGTTTAGAGTAGATCTATATTTTTTCTACATATGTGTGAAAGTATATGAAGCCAGAAATCTGTTTATAACTGGTTTCATATCTGAGAATTTATCTATATGAGTTATTTTTGACAGCCAGCCCTAGAATTTAAAATTTTATTATAACTCTGATCATAACTTTAATTGTTAATTATAACTACTGCTTATGTTTGTTGTGGGAATTAAATACAATTTTATATAAAGAGTGTCCCTAGCTAGGGTTTGGTATATAACAAATGTTCAAGGATTATTTGGGGGGGGCAATTTGGAAGTAAAATGTTAAACATGGTTCATAAGAAATTTTTCAATGAGTATAAAGGTTCTATTATGCAGAATGAATAAGTTCTACAGATCTGATGTATAGCAGAGTACCTATAGTAGACAGCAACCTATTGTGAACTTTAAAATATGTTAAGGAGATAGGCCCAATGTTAAGCCTTCTTACAATAAACAAACAACAGCAGCAACAACAACAACAACAACACACATATACAAACTCACACACACAAAAGAACACAAGGGAAAAAAAATCACTTCTTGCTTGTCTGAGAAGACCACTTGAGAAAATAACTAAAAGTGCTTATCTATATTCTAACTTCTTAGGCTTAAACAGAGAGTGAATCATTCCTAGAATGACTGGAAGAATGCTTGACAGAACCTTAAGTATGATATGAAAAGAGGAAGAAAGGGAAAATACATTTATCACATCAATATGGATGTGTTACACTATTACACTATTATTTAATGATTATGGTTTAGGTATTAGTGTCTTATCAATGTCTGCAAATTCAAGAGAGGATGAAATATTATCCCTGTCCTCCATGTCTTACAGTCTGTTGGTTTTGGAGGTGATATATAAGAGAATAGATAATGACAACATATTGTAATACTAGTGTAAAAAGTCTATTGAATGATCTGAACAGGTAAGATGCAGCTTTTTTTTTTTTTTTTTTTTTTTTACTCATTATTGGCTTCAAACAAACTATTTCAAATCTCCTGCTTCCAGTTTTTAGGATTTTCCAATACATCCAGTAATTTAGAATTTTCCATTTGGGGAAGGGGAGATATCATTCTCCCTTTATTGCCAGCATTCCAGATATCTAGAACATTCTTTTGGAGACATTATTTCTTGATAATGGAGCAGTGATAGGCACAATTTAGATATCAATAGTTGACAAGGTGTTATTAGCAAAAGTGACAAAATGAATGAAAGGTTTCGTCAGAGTTCTTGCATGTCATCTTCAAAATTACCAGAACAATTTGCGCCTTTTCAGAGAACGAGTCTTGACAGATTACCATAACATACCTCATTCTCTGAGTTGCTTTAGCAAACAGGTGAAAAGAGACAAATGTTTACTGCTTTGGATTTAGCTAGACAAAATTAATTCCCACTGGAGGATAGGAAGTTATTGTTTGGCTAACTGAAATGAGGCACTTAAGAGTTTAAGAAGATGGGGCGCCTGGGTGGCTCAGTGGGTTAAGCCTCTGCTTTCAGCTCAGGTCATGGTTTCAGGGTCCTGGAATCCAGCCCCTCATCGGGCTCTCTGCTCAGCAGGAGCCTGCTCCCCCCCTCTCTCTCTGCCTACTTGTGATCTCTCTCTCTCTTTGTCAAATAAATAAATAAAATCTTAAAAAAAGAAAAGAGTTTAAGAACAATCTAATAGTTGAAATGTAGAGTATTGGCTTTGTACCTGAAGAGACTGGGAAACCAGAGTCATAACATAAAGGGCTTAGTTATCTGACAAATATTTTGTTTCTCCCCAAAATTGATCAAAAGAGGGAAAATGTCACAGACGTGTTATGGGATAGTATTGATGACTTGGTTTTAGATTTATGAACCTTGGTCCAGGATGATTGTTGAATGATGAACTGCTGACTGAGGATGTGTGCATCTTTTGAGAAGTAGGAAAACAGTGCTTTCTCAGAGACTCGGTAACCATACTCATAAAAGGCTTTACTACTTCAATAATGACTCAGCCCTACAATAACATGTTCATCTATGCTTGCTTTGTGTCAGACTTAAATTTCTCATGATTCAGTGGATTTGTTGATTAGATCTCCTTCAGCTTACATATAACCAAAGTTAACTTAGTGTAAGAATGATTTATTTCTAAGTTTAGATTTCTCCTAAATGGAATCAGTATCATCAGAAGAGATGAGTTCCTATTACTGCATAAACATATAACAGAAATTGCTAGAAAACCTGAAGCAATCTTTGCTGCAATCCCTGAGTTACCTGCAAAAGGAGATGGTTTTGAAAGTCATAGTACACAAGTTCTATGCCATTCACTTTCCCCAAAGATCACTTATAAGTCACAAAAGAGGATGGAAAGCATGATGTGGCTGCCTGGTATTCTTTTAATATCTTAATTTTTGTCCTAATGCATTTGTATTATTTTATGAATTATTTACATATGCACACACACATACACACCATACAAGTAGAGAAATTTAGGGGAAAAAAAAAACCTTTAAAGTAGAGGAAACCTTTGTGCTTTCTTCATTTATTCAAAGTTTTTTGAGGTACTTTGTTAAAAATTTGAGGTTTCCGCCTAAATTCCCTCTAAGTTTATTAATTTTATTTTGAATTATTTAAAATCTTTATCTCTGAACTTTTTTCCTTTACATTTCCATTATTTGCTTAGAAAACAGTGTGTTTAATATATAATTTTTAACTAACTGCATTAGTAAACTGGTTTATTAGTTTTACTATAGTTAGTTTTTTTGTTTTGTTTTGTTTTGTTTTGTTTTTAAGTGAAAATCTGGGTGGCTCAGATGGTTAAATATCTGCCTTTGGCTAAAGTCATGATCCCAGAGTCCTGGAATCGAGTCCCACTTTGGGCTTTCTACTCAGCAGGGAGTCTGCTTCTCACTCCCCCTCTGCTTCCTCTGCTTGTGTTCTCTCACTCTCTCTGTCAAATAAATAAATAAAAATAAAATCTTTAAAAAAAATTCATATGTAAAATATTATTGGTCTTTATTTGAAGAATACATTTTATTTGTTTTTCTTGATTTTTTAAAACTGTTCTTAACATGACTTCCAGAACAATGATAATATGATTTTAGCAACTGTCCTCATGTTGATCTTTACTTTTTTAAAGATTTATTTATTTGAGAGAGAGAGGTGAGGGAGGGAGAGAGGGAGAAAGAATTCCAAGCTGACTCGCTGCTGAGTGCAGAGCCCAACTTGGGGCACAATCCCAGGAGACTGAGATCATGACCTGAACTGAAATCAAGAGTTGGATTCTTAACTGACAGAGCCACTCAGGACCCACCCCCATGTTGATCTTTATACTATTGATTACTATTAATTAGGGTTCATAAACATCCCATCATTTTCAGTTCAATGATTTAAAACAACAACAACAACAACAGGAATGAAGAAGATTTATCCAATACATTTAAAGTGTCTATAAAAATGTTAGCTCAGGATGCCACAACAAAATACTGCAGACAGGAGGTGGGGGCGGCTGAAACAACAGACATTTATTTTTTCATGGTTATGGAGGCTAGAAGTTCATAACAAAGATGCCAACAAGTTTGAATTCTGGTGGGAGTTATTGTCCTAGTTTGTAGATGTTGGCCCTCTACCTTTGTCTGCACATGGGCCTTTTCCTACTTGTTTCTTTAAGAATACAAGAACTATTAAGGGAATTAACACTTCTTTTATCCTTAGTATGAAACTATTTCTCATACTGTATTTTTATTAAATTTGTTAATGATTTTTGGCATATAAAATTCTTAAAATCATATCTATTTCTTTAAATATAGAAGTCTGCAAGTGGAATTACAAAGACATGTTTATTCCAAAATTCAGTAACTGTTTACTCTTTTTTTGCTTTGAACTATAGATCTCTCTCTTTATATAGAGATGATTGAAAGATAGACTATACATATATGCCAGGAATCATACAGGTATACTTATTTAAATTAATTGTGAACCATATAGTTATACTCATTTGGATTAACTTAAATGATTGCTTTATATAAAATAACTATCCATGTGTTTTATTGTCCCATATTTCCTCAGTCTTCTAATTAGTGAGACATAACATCTATTTAGTTATATCTATCCTTTGGAAACATTAAATTTCTATATCACAGATTAATTTTAAGAGGCATTGTTAATTCAGGTATATTAAAATGTGAAAAATGATTTATAATTAAAGCAAATGCATTTTGAAATATGTTTGAAACAGAGATACATATGGGAATCTATATAGAGGAGTATAATGAAAAACAAAAAAGGAACAGGTTAAGGTGGAGTAAGATTGATGGTGAAAGAAGTATTATTTAGTACTTAAGGAAGTAGTATTTAGGCCTAATTGAAAACTTGGCATATACAGGAATTGAGGGAGTGGAACTCATTTCTAATGAGCAAAATGCAAATTAGTTCTTCAGTATGATATCATTTTATCATTTACCACTCACGATACAGCTTTTTCAATCAGAGTTCAGGAGAGTGTTAAGATATAATCCCTTAAGGCTGGAACATTTGTAATGAATAAACTTCTCTCCAGTTCATTTAGAACAGTACTAGTTATATTCTATCCTTGGGAGAATTGAGAAGATTGTCACTCACTTCATTTTCTGTGTTCTGTGATTTGGATAAGAAACCCCAATTGAGAAAGGCTGTGAGAAGAATAATTATTTTTTCTATTGATTTTTTAAAATTTCATTTCTTTTAAGCATAACAAAATTCATAGTTTTACACCACACCCAGTGCTCCATGCAATGCGTGCCCTCCATAATACCCACCACCTGGCTCCCCCAACCTCCCACCCCCCACCCCTTCAAAACCCTCAGGTTGTTTTTCAGAGTCCATAGTCTCTCATGGTTCATCTCCCCTCCAATTTCCCTCAACTCCCTTCTCCTCTCCATCTCCTCATGTCCTCCGTGTTATTTGTTATGCTCCACAAATAAGTGAAACCATATGATAAGTGACTCTCTCTGCTTGACTTATTTCACTCAGCATAATCTCTTCCAGTGCCGTCCATGTTGCTACAAAAGTTGGGTATTCATCCTTTCTGATGGAGGCATAATACTCCATAGTGTATATGGACCACATCTTCCTTATCCATTCGTCTGTTGAAGGGCATCTTGGTTCTTTCCACAGTTTGGTGACTGTGGACATTGAAGAATAATTTTAATAGTTTGTGAATATACATTGAGGAAGATGTTACATGAGATAAACTGGTAAAATATTTTCATGAGAATTTGGCAATATTCAGTAAAAATAAAGATGCACAAATTCTTTGGTGTATGATTTACCCTCTAGGCATCCATTTTTGGAAACATGTAGATGAAGTTAGGGACAGCGGTGCTTATATTACTAGGGTTTGTATGGGGGAGGGGGACAGGAGGAGTAAGTAAACTAGAACAACATATTTCTACAGGCTAAATTACAGTTCTTTTATTTACATTTCCCCCTTTTTAAAAAGATTTTATTTATTTGAGAGAAAGAAAGTACATGTGAGTGCTAGTAAGGGGGTGGGGGCAGAGGGAAAGGGAGAAGGAGAGAGAGAATCTCAAAGCCCACTCTGCACAGAGCATGGAGCTGACTGGGACTTGACCTCACCACCCTGAAATCAAGACTGGACCCAAAACCTAGAGTTGGATGTTTAACTGACTGAGCCACCCAGGTGCCCCTAAATTTCCCCTTTTAGAAAGTGGGAATAGGACTGTTGCTTATATCTCTTTATTTCTCATGCTTATTAATTGAATAGTACTACCCATTCTTTCACTTAAAAAAAAAAGGAAACCTTCTAAATATTTTGGATAACAAAGGTGGGAAATGCTCTGGTAAATACTATATTTACTGTTTTATATATTTCTTTATTTGATAGTGAGCACATTTGATCCTATATCTGCCTGTCTCCTTAATTTGTATTCTCTCCACTTCTGAATTTGCCAGTTCTTTTGAAAAAAAAAAATAATGATAATAGGAGGAAATAGATTGATTTCAATGTAACTGTCAAGTTTATTCCAATAAATTATAACTTTGTTTACTATTACTATTAAACAGTGTTTTGCAATTTTAATGTTTTCCTTATGCCTGACACAATTATACATATGCATTTTCACAAATTTATGTTCCTTCTTACCTTCTGTTTATATGGAACAGATTTAGGGTAGTATATAAAATTGCATCTTAGAACATTGAGTACAGTTAACAAAAACAATATTTATAATATTTATTAACTTTCTCTGATTTTAATGCCATTTTCATTAATTTATTAAGATAAGGATCAGAATTTTTTCCAGGACCTAATATATGAGAACTTCATCTTTAATGTATCTCAATACATACTTTCGTTATCCCTGCTACTTGCTTATGATGACTCCGATATATTGTATCTCAATATTAAAGTTGCTGTATAGTTTAAGGGCAACCTCTATCTTTAATATTCCAAGGAAATTATTCTAGTGAATGAAATCTGCTCTTCCTTTTTTGGAATTAATGACCAATTTTAACTTACACATAGAACATTGATATTTTGTTTCATTTCTTCATTGTCACAGTGACCTTTCAGTCAGCCCATCCTACTACAAATCATCTTTGTCTAAGTATCTTGATCACTCATTCACATTTCTGTGATTTCTAATCATAGTGCATATTCTCTGGATTAGAAAAATGCTCTCTCTGGTGTTGCAGTCATAAAAGTTCTCTACCATTACCTGTGCATCTTTCATCAAGTTTCACTTTCACTTACTGTTTTTAAAATTTTTTTATTTATTTTAATTTTATTATTTTTTAATTTTATTTAAATTCAGTTAGCCAATATATAGTACAGCATTAGTTTTTGATGTAGTGTTCAATGATTCATTAGTTGTGGATAACATCCAGTGCTCATCAGATCAGATGCTCTCCTTAATGCCAATCACCCAGTTACCCCATCCCCTCACCCACCTCCCTTTCCATAACCATCATTTTGTTTCCCAGAATCAAGAGTTTCTCATGGTTTTTCTCCCTCTCTGATTTCTTCCCATTCAGTTTTCCCTTCCTTCTCCTATGATCCTCTATGCTGTCTTATATTCCACATATGAGTGAAACCATATGATAATTGTCTTTCTCTGATTGGCTTATTTCACTTAACATAATATTCTCCAGTTCCATCCATGTCAGTGTAAATGGTACATATTCACCCTTTCTGATGGCTGAGTAATATCTCATTGTATGTATGAGCCACATCTTCTTTATCCATTCATCTGTTGAAGAATATCTCAGCTCCTTCCAAAGTTGGCTATTATAGACATTGCTGCTATGAACATTGGGGTGCAGGTGCCTCTTCTTTTCACTACATCTGTATCTTTGGGGTAAATACCCAGTACTGCAGTTCCTAGGTCATAGGGTAGCTCCATTTTCAAAGTCTTGAGAAACCTCCATCCTGTTTTCCAAAGTGTCTTGCTTTCCCACCAGCAGTGTGGGAGGGTTCCTCTTTCTCTACATCCTCACCAACATTTATTGTTCCCTGCCTTGTTAATTTTAGCCATTCTGACTGGTGTAAGGTGATATGTTATTGTGGTTTTGATTTGTGTTTCCCTGAAGACAGGTGATGTGGAACATCAAGAGTAAGTAAGTGAAGACACTTACTCTTTTATTTTTTTAAAAAAGATTATATTTATTTATTTGACAGAGAGAGATGCAGAGAAAGAGTGAACACAAGAAGGGGGAGCAGGAGAGGGAGAAGAAGGCTTCCCACTGAGCATGGAGACTGATGTGGGGCTCAATCCCAGGACCCTGGGGTCATGACCCAAGCCAAAGGCAGTTGCTTTATGACTGAGCCACCCAGGTGCCCTTCACTTACTCTTTTTTTTTTTTTGTAAGTTTTTTTTTTTTAAGATTTTATTTATTTATTTGAGAGAGAGACGGTGAGAGAGAGCATGAGAGGGGAGAAGGTCAGAAGGAGAAGCAGACTCCCTGCGGAGCTGGTAGCCCAATGTGGGTCTCGATCCCAGGACTTGATCCTGGGACTCCAGAATCATGACCTGAGCCAAAGGCGGTTGCTTATCCAACTGAGCCACCCAGGTGCCCCTCCTTCACTTACTCTTTTAGCTGAGCAATCTTGGGTCAGTTTTCATTGCAAATATAATTGAGAAAATCAGGTTATAGTCTACTTTTTTTTTTTTTTTAATCTGTCTACTGGTAGGTCTCCTCATGAGGTTTTGTTGAATTCCAAGCATTTCTTTTCTATCCAGGATGGAATGGCCTTTCCTTTTGTCTTTTATGTGCTATAACTTTTCAAAAAACTAATGTCTTCCCATGTTGCTTCCATCTGAAGTAAGGAAAGTTATATATGTGCTGAAAAATGTAAAAGAAATCATCCTGCACAATATCAAAGGTAGGCCTTCTTTCTCTGTTCTAGTTCTTTTACTTTAGTGATGATTGTAATTTCAAAAATAATATAAATAAAAGTGTCCATGCACATTACATTAGAGATGTCATATTTTTGTAGGGAATAGTGATGAGGAATGGAACTATGTCCAGTTCACACCAGTGTCCTTTGGAATTTATTTTAACATGATGTATTGAATTGTTCAAACCTAGCTTCAACTATGAGCTTTACAGAAAGAAGAATGCACAGCTCTTGGGTTTTAAGCCATAAACCTTCAAAGCACATTTAACCATAGAATCCTTGGTAGGTAGAATCTAGGTAGAATGCCTCTGGAGAGAGGCATTGTTATCCATATGTTACAGAAGAGGCTTGTCTAAACTACCTTCTAGTAAGAGTTAGAGCTAAGAATCACACCAAATTTAACTCTAAATCCTGCATTACTAAATACTATGCAATATTGCTTACCATGTGACTTTCTGTTAACAAGATTTCCCCTGTAGATGATTTCAACTCCTCATTAAGCCCAAATTAAGGTGATAAAATTTGAAAGACAGGGTGGGCATAGTGTTGTCACTACTATCTGGTCTCACCTTAAGGTTAACTGGCACAGTGCACTAAGGCCCTTGCATTTTACTATACTTATGTATAACAACTATCTTTACTGCATTGATGTGATTTTAGTATGTATGATTTTTCCTTTACCACAAGGCACTGAAATTTCTGTTGCAGTTTGCAGTTGCAAAAAGTATTTGTTGCATTCAATAAATATTTGCCAAGCAACCTCCTTTTCCTGAGTCCCTAGGAAAACAATGATTAGATGTTGGCCCTGAAACTTGTGATACTGATGAATCCACCACTCACAGTTTTCTTTATGGTCACCAGAAATTTTCCCTAGGACTAACGTAGATGAGAGATTGTGATGGATGACTATCCCACAAGCTTCTGCATGTTCAATACCATCTTTTAGTTATCTAATCTTTTCCAATAGGAACAAAATTTTTATGAGAGTGTCTACAGCCAACTTCACTGCATCATAATGCTTTGTTTATGTAATTTCTAATATCATTTATCTTGAAAAGGTTTAAAAGTACTCAAAATCTATGTCTCTTGTGAGAAAAACATTGCAATTGGTAGAGTTTAATCTATTGTAAAAATTGTCATACTAGTGGAATCACCTTCCAGGAGATTAAATTAGTGACAACTGTTTCAGATCCTTTTTTTTTAAGATTATTTATTTATTTATTTGACAGATAGAGATCACAAGTAGGCAGAGAGGCAGGCAGAGAGAGAGAGAGAGAGAGAGAGAGAGAGGAGGAAGCAGGCTCTCTGCTGAGCAGAGACCCTGATGTGGGGGTTGGTCCCAGGAACCTGGGAACATGACCAGAGCCGAAGGCAGAGGCTTTAACCCACAGAGCCACCCAGGTGCCCCTCAGATCCTTTTTATAATTCCCTTTTCCTATGAGTGTCTGCCTTCAGTCCTTCCTTCTAAAACTCCTAAAAATGTCCTGTTTTCTATAGTATATTTATAAAACCTCTTCACTCTTTCTAGTTATATGGGACCCCTTTTGTGATGGTTAATTTTATGTATCAGTTTGACTAGGTAAAGGGATACCCACATAGCTGCTAAAATATTATTTGTGGGTGTTTCTGTTAGGGTGTTCTGGAAGAGGTTAGTGTTTGAATTTGCTGACTGAATAAAGATTGCCTCACCAATGTGGTGGGCATCATTCAGTCCATTAAGGCCCTGAATAGAATAAAAAGGCAGAGGAAGGGCAGATTTTCTCTCTGTTTGATCTGAAACCTTTATCTATTCCTGCCTTTGAATATTAGCACTTCTGGTTCTGGTTCTCAGGACTCCAGACTCCGAGTGGGAATTAGAGCATTAGGTCCCCTGGTTTCCATACCTTTGTATTTGGACTAGAACTTTGTTATGGAAGCCCTAGAAACATACAGAATTCATTACATAAACATTTACAAAATAATTGTTACCTGTCAGACACTAATGTGTACAAAGGGTATATGACATTCAGTAAAACCCAGGCCTAGCCATTAGTTAAGTTTAATTACAATAAATGTGGGGAATGACAATTATAGAAGTATATACAATTCGCAAACTAAGTAACTGAGTGCAAACAATGGAGTAGCAAATTTTTTTTAAAAAATTCTTTTTACATTTTGCTATATACTGCCCTGTTATATTTGCATTTATTGGCATTTTGATGACACTCCAGACCTTTAAAATACAGGCAGCTTCCTCTACTTATCATTAACACCTACTGCTTTCCCTCTAAATAATCAATAATATCTTATGGGTATAGATCTGTAGCTTTAAATGAAATAAATTTATATTCTCTCATCAGGGAAGATAATGATATTCAAAGTTATAACTAAATAAAACAAATAGAATTAAGTAAACTGATCTGAAGGAAAATATAATTTTTCCCTTCAGTATCAGCCAAGTAGAGGAAAAGTTATATGTAAACAAACAAGTTGCCAAAATTCAAAGGTTTAACAGTGCTTCACTGTTCTTTCTCTAGTGCATTGCTTTCTTTCTCTAGTGTATTGCTTTCTCTAAAGAGATATACTAGACATTTTAGAAAGAGTGTCGCATTTTATTTTATTTTATTTTATTTTCTCTTTTTTAGAAATTAACACATAATGTATGTTTAGCCCTAAGGGTACAGGTTTGTGAATCGTAGGGCTTACACACTTCACAGCACGCACACTCACCATAGCACATACCGTCCCCAATGTCCATAAGCCTCTCCCTACCCCCTCCCACCGGCAACTCTCAGTTTTTTGTGTGAGAATAAGATTCTCTTATAGTTTGTCTCCCTCCCGATCCCATCTTGTTTCATTTTTTTCCTTCCCTACCCCCCAAACCCCCCACTCTGCCTCTCAAATTGCTCATATAAGGGAGATCATATGATAATTGTCTTTCTCTGATTGACTTATTTTGCTCAGCATAATACCCCCTAGTTCCATCCACGTTGTTGCAAATGGCAAGATTCCATTTCTTTTGATCGCTGCATAGTATTCCACTGTATATATACATACCACACCTTCTTTATCCATTCATCTGTTGAGGGACATCTAGGTTCTTTCCATAGTTTGGCTGTTGTGGACATTGCTGCTATAAACATTTGGGTGCACGTGCCCCTTTGTATCACTACCTTTGTATCTTTAGGGTAAATACCCAGTAGTGCAATTGCTGGGTTGTATGGAAGCTCTATTTTCAAATTTTGAGAAATCTCCATGCTGCTTTCCAGGTGAATGCACCAGCTTACATTCCCACCAACAGGTTAGGAGGGTTCCCTTTTCTCTGCATCCTCTCCAGCATCTGTCATTTCCTGACTTGTTAATTTTAGCCATTCTGACTGGTGTGATTTGGTATCTCATTGTGGTTTTGATTTGTATTTCCCTGATGCCGAGTGATGTGGGGCACTTTTTCATGTGTCCGTTGGCTATCTGGATGTCTTCTTTGCAGAAATGTCTGTTCATGTCCTCTGCCCATTTCTTGATTAGATTATTTGTTCTTTGGGTCTTGAGTTTGATAAGTTCTTTTTAGATTTTGGATACTAGCCCTTTAATCTGATATGTCATTTGCAATTATCTTCTCCCATTCTGTCAGTTGTCTTTTGGTTTTGTTAACTGTTTCCTTTGCTGTGCAAAAGCTTTGATCTTGATGAAGTCCCAATAGCCCATTTTTGCCCTTGCTTCCCTTGCCTTTGGAGATGTTTCTAGGAAGAATTTGCTGCCGCTGAAGTCAAAGAGGTTGCTGTCTGTGTTCTCCTCAAGAATATTCATGGATTCCTGTCTCACATTGAGGTCCTTCATCCAATTTTAGTCTATTTTTGTGCATGGTGTAAGGAAATGGTCCAGTTTCATTTTTCTGCATGTGGCTATCCAATTTTCCCAAGACCATTTGTTGAAGAGACTGTCTTTTTTCCATTGGATATTCTTTCCTGCTTTGTCAAAGATTAGTTAACCATAGAGTTGAGGGTCTATTTCTGGGCTCTCTATTCTGTTCCATTGATCTGTTTGTGTGTCTGTTTTTGTGCCAGAACCATACTGTCTTGATGATGACAGGTTTGTAATAGAGCTTGAAGTCTGGAATTGTGATGCCACCAACTTTGGCCTTTTTTCCCAACATTCCTCTGGCTATTCAGGTCTTTTCTGGTTCCATATAAATTTTAGGATTATTTGTTCCATTTCTTTGAAAAAAATTGATGGGATTTGTGATAGAATTTTCACATCTATGTTCATCAAGGATATTGGTCTGTGATTCTCTTTTTTGATGGGGTCTTTTTCTGGTTTTGGGATCAAGGTAATGCTGGCCTCATAAATTGAGTTTGTAAGTTTTCCTTCCATTTCTATTATTTTTGGAACAGTTTCAGGAGAACAGGAATTAATTCTTCTTTAAATATTTGGTAGAATTCCCCTGAGAAGCCATCTGGTCCTGAGCTTCTGTTTGTTGGGAGATTTTTGATGACTGCTTCAACTTCCTTACTGGTTTTGGGTCTGTTCAGTTTTCTATTTCTTCCTGGTTCAGTTTTGGTAGTTTACACGTCTCTAGGAATGCATTCATTTCTTCTAGATTGTTAAATTTGCTGGTATATAGTTGCTCATAATATCTTCTTATAACTGCTTGTATTTCTTTGGTGTTGGTTATGATCTCTCCTCTTTTATTCATGATTTTATTAATTTGAGTCCTTTCTCTTCTCTGTGGTAAGTCTGGCCAGGGGTTTATCAATCTTATTAGAGTTTTGCATTTTAAAAGATCTTTCTTTACCTATCATGTTCATTTGGCATGGACTCTGAGTGAACAATTGGGACATTGCAACAAAAATCTAGGAGAGAGGTACTCTGATAATGTGAATGCATCAGATAGAACCCTTTCAAAAGGAAAGAGGCATGGAAAAACCTAGCTGGTTGCAAAATCAGCAGTGAATAATAAATGGGAAAATCCTCCTTTGTTATTCTTTTCTTACTTAGAATTGGACCATTATGGAAGAGCTTTTATTTTTATAAAAGTGACCTCAGGAGAGTCATAGGAGTAACATCAATGAGTTTTGCTAAATGTTTAGGCAATGAGAAAAGGAAATTCACTCATCTCTGAATCATTTAGAGGCTGATTATCTAGGTGATAGACTTTTTCAGAATTTTTTTTCCCTGTTTTCCATCTGTTACTCACAATTGGTCATTTCACTGCTCATTAGTCTCCTTACCGGAGGGATGGAAATTATTTTCAAACTCCAGCTTCTTTAAATGCTATATCTTGTTTGCATCTTAATCAAGATTTTGGTTGTTTTTGTCTCTGTGGATTACAGTAATCCATTTCTTAGCATCAAAGAGTATTTTAGAGCAGGAACGGCTCTTGAAAATCATTTACTTCAATATACTAGAAAATATTAAATGATTTGTCCCAAGTCAACATAGCTGCAAGGAAGGAACAGAATTGGATCAAACTACAGATCTTCTCAAAATAAATATGCCATTCTTTCCACAGAGGTCATTACCTGTCTTTACTACATTATGATAATATCGAGAATTAGCATTAAAAAAAATAGGTACATTGGGAATTCTGTAGGTTTATTTACTTACTGCTCTGGTTTACATCA
Source organism: Mellivora capensis (assembly GCA_004024625.1). Taxonomy (NCBI): domain Eukaryota; kingdom Metazoa; phylum Chordata; class Mammalia; order Carnivora; family Mustelidae; genus Mellivora; species Mellivora capensis. Next base: position 25,479 of record PISX010021918.1, read on the forward strand.
CCTGATTAGACAAGTTGTTCTATGTATCTTTATTTTATAATTCCAATTTAGGTGCCTCCCATCAGACTTCATGCCTTCATGTTCTTTTCTTTTTAAGCCTGGTGTAGCATGGTAAGCAAATTTCCAAACTTCTTTGGTTCCATGAAAACAAGCACACATGTTGTTCACTTTTTATGTTTGTTTTTAATAGTTCATAGATCATCACTACAAGGAAATAAGAAATGAGAAAAAGAGCAGCTTATTTAGAGATTATCCCTTCTTGAGATGGTAACTGGAGATTTCCAAACTGGAAATTTCATTGAACATATACTCTTTTTATTCTGAATTTGGGACTCTTGTATGCTCCCCTTCTTTCTAACCACAGCCCTCTTCATTACTTCAGGGTTCAGTTGGGAAAAATAATAGGTGTCCTTTGCTTCTAGCATGACTGCCACACTGGAAGGCAATACTTATTTGGGAAACTAAAGATTTAATTTTTTTTAAATGACAGGAAAGGACAGGAAGAAAACAGTAGCACTGTAATACGTATTTTTGTTTTCTCTAAAGGATATTGCTACATGATGTGTGTACATATGTATGGATTAGTGTGGGTTTTTATTACCCAGTTTTTATTTTGCAATTGAAATTAAATCAACCACTCAGGGGCAATAGAGTGACCTATGTAACATTTTATGGGCTCTATAAATAGCATTTAGACTGATACTCAATAAGTTGTCTACCTCATTTCAGTAACGTATAAGTATTTTGCAAATAATAGCAACCTACTGCCTTCTCATTAATAGTAACAGACAAGGAAGCATCGTGAAAATATGAATGTGAAAAGCCATTCAACATCAATTCAAACAAACATTTATTGAGATGCTATGTTCCATTAATTGTTATAATCACAATAATGTGATATTTTGTCATACTTTTTCTTTTTTGGGGGGGTGTCTCATTTTTTATTTGTTTTATTATTTTTATTTTATTTTTTATATATTTTTTAAAGATTTTATTTATTTGACAGACAGAGATCACAAGCAAGCAGAGAGGCAGGCAGAGAGAGAGAGAGGAGGAAGCAGGCTCCATGCTGAGCAGAGAGCCAGATATGGGGCTCCATCCCAGGACCCTGGGATCATGACCTCAGCCGAAGGCAGAGGCCTTAACCCACTGAGCCACCCAGACATTCCTATTTTATTTTATTTTTTTATTATGTTCAGTTAGCCAACATATAGTACATTATTGGTTTTTGATTCATTAGTTGTGTATAACACCCAGTGCTCATCACCACATGTACCATCATACTTCTTCTTTTCTTTTTTTTTAATTTAAAAATATTTAATTTCAGTATAGTTAACATACATTGTTAGATTAGTATCAGGTGCACAATAGAGATTCAACAATTTTATATATTAGTGTTCGTGAAGATAAGTGTATTTTTTTTGCATTAAAAATAATTTTATTTCTTTTAAAAACAGTGTAGACATCAGAATTCCATTACTATAATGTTTTTTTTTATATGCTTGTACATTTTCTTTTTTTGTTGTTGTTTTTTTATTTCTTTTAGGCGTAACAGTATTCATTGTTTTTGCACCACACCCAGTGCTCCATGCAATACGTGCCATCCTTAATACCCACCACCTGGCTCCCCTAACCTCCCACCCCACGCCCCTTCAAAACCCCTCAGGTTGTTTTTCAGAGTCCGTAGTCTCTCATGGTTCACCTCCCCTTCCAATTTGCCTCAACTCCCTTCTCCACTCCATCTCCCCATGTCCTCTATGTTATTTTTTATGCTCCACAAATAAGTGAAGCCATATGATAATTGACTCTCTCTGCTTGACTTATTTCACTCAGCATAATCTCTTCCAGTACCGTCCATGTTGATACAAAAGTTGGGTACTCATCCTTTCTAATGAAGGCATAATACTCCATAGTGTATATGGACCACATCTTCCTTATCCGTTCGTCTGTTGAAGGGCATCTTGGTTCTTTCCACAGCTTGGCGACTATGGCCATTGCTGCTATAAACATTAGGGTACAGATGGCCCTTCTTTTCACCACATTTGTATCTTTGGGGTAAATACCCAGTAGTGCAATTGCAGGGTCATAGGGAATCTCTATTTTTAATTTCTTAAGGAATCTCCACACTGTTCTCCAAAGTGGCTGCACCAACTTGCATTCCCACCAACAGTGTAAGAATGTTCCCCTTTCTCCACATCCTCTCCAACACACGTTGTTTCATGTCTTGCTAATTTTGGCCATTCTAACGGGTGTAAGTTGATATCTCAATGTGGTTTTAATTTGAATCTCCCTGATGGCTAGTGATGATGAACATTTTTTCATGTGTCTGATAGCCATTTGTATGTCTTCATTGGAGAAGTGTCTGTTCATATCTTCTGCCCATTTTTTGATATGATTATCTGTTTTGTGTGTGTTGAGTATGAGAAGTTCTTTAGAGATCCTGAATATCAACCTTTTGTATTGGTCTGAAATTCTCATTTTTGGTGTAGTCTTTGCCTGGTTTGGGGATCAGGGTAATGCTGGCTTCATAAAAAGAGTCTGGAAGTTTTCCTTCTGCTTCAATTTTTTGAAACAGCTTCAGGAGAATAGGTGTTATTTCTTCTTTGAAAGTTTGGTAGAATTCCCCAGGGAGTCCGTCAGATCCTGGGTTCTTGTTTTTTGGGAGGTTTTTGATCACTGCTTCAATCTCGTTACTAGATATTGGTCTATTCAGGTTGTCAATTTCTTCCTGGTTCAATTTTGGGATTTTATCGTTTTCCAGAAATGCATCCATTTCATCTAGGTTGCTTAACTTATTGACATGTAACCGTTGATAATAACTTCTGATGATTGTTTCTACTTCTTTGGTGTTAGTTGTAATCTCTCCCTTTTCATTCATAATTTTATTAATTTGAGCTTTCTCTCTTTTCTTTTGGATTAGTGTGGCCAATGGTTTATCAATCTTATAGATTCTTTAAAAAAAACAGCTTCTAATTTCATTGATACATTCTACTGTATCTCTAGTTTCTCCCTCATTGATCTCTGCTCTAGTCTTGATTATTTCCCTTCTTATGTGTGGAGTTGGTTTGATTTGTTGTTGTTTCTCCAGTTCCTTAAGGTGTAGAGACAGCTGTTGTATTCTGGATTTTTCTTTCTTTTTCTTTTTCTTTTTTTTTTTTTTTGAGGGAGGCTTGGATGGCTATGTATTTCCTCCTTAGGAATGCCTTTGCTGTATCCCATAGGTTTTGGACTGAAGTGTCTTCATTCTCATTGGTTTCCATGAATTGTCTAAGTTCTTCTTTGATCTCCTGGTTGATCCAAGCATTCTTAAGCAAGGTGGTCTTTAGCTTCCAGGTGTTTGAGTTCCTTCCAAAATTTTCCTTGTGGTTGAGCTCCAGTTTCAAAGCATTGTGATCTGAGAATATGCAGGGAATAATCTCAGTTTGGTATAGGTTGAGTCCTGATTTGTGACCCAGTATGTGGTCTATTCTGGAGAAGGTTCCATGTGCACTTGAGAAGAATGAGTATTCTGTTGTTTTAGGGTGGAATGTTCTGTATATATCTATGAGTTCCATCTGGTCCAATGTTTCATTGAATGCTCTTGTTACTTTATTGATTTTCTGCTTGGATGATCTGTCTAATACTGAGAGAGGCGTGTTGAAATCTCCTACTATAAATGTATTCATATCGATATGACTCTTTATCTTGATTAATAGTTTTCTTATGTAATTGGCTGCTCCCATATTAGGAGCATAAATATTTACAATTGTTAGATCTTCTTGGTGGATAGTCTCTTTAAGAATGATGTAGTCCTTCTGTATCTCTGACTACAGTCTTTAGTTTAAAATCTAATTTATCTGATATGAGAATCACTACCCCGGCCTTCTTTTGAGGCCCATTGGCATGAAAGATGCTTCTCCATGAAAGATCCTTCACTTTCAGTCTGGGTGTATCCTTAGGTTCAAAATGGGTCTCCTGTAGACAATATATGGATGGGTCCTGTCGTTTTATCCAATCTGCAACCCTATGTTGTTTTATGGGCGCATTTAGGCCATTCACATTGAGAGTGATTATTGATAGATATGTTTTTATTGACATCGTGTTACCTTTGAAGTCTTTCTTTCTGTAGATTGTCTCTATATTTCTGTTCAGTGATATTCTTGGGATTTTTCCTTTTATAGAACCTCCCTTAATATTTCCTGCAGTGTCGGCTTGGTGGTCACATACTCTTTTAAGCCTTGCTGGTCTTGGAAACTCTTTATCTCTCCATCCATTTTGAATGTCAGTCTTGCTGGATAAAGTATTCTTGGCTGCATGTTCTTCTCATTTAGTGCCCTGAATTTATCTTGCCAGCCCTTTCTGCCTTGCCAGGTTTCTGTGGACAGGTCTGATGTTATTCTGATGGGCTTTCCTCTGTACATAAGGAGCTTCTTTGTCCTAGCTGCCTTCAAGAGGGCCTGCCTACAATTATAATTCTTCATTCTTGCTATTAGGTGTCTCAAGGAATTTTGAGAATTTATAATCTTGGGGGGAGACCGTTCTGTCTCTAGTACATGAACGCTGCTTCCATTCGCGAGATTGGGAAAATTTTCATGGAGAACATGTTCCACTATATCTTCTAGACTTCTTTCTTTCTCCTTCCCTTCTGGGATTCCAATAATTCTGACGTTGGAACATTTCATGGCATCATGTATTTCCCTGATTCTGTTTTCGTGACTTCTAAGCTGTTTGTTCCAGGCTTCCTCCTGATCCTTTCTCTCTAGCTGTTTGTCCTCCAGATCATTAATTCTATCTTCTGTCTTAGTTACCCTAGCTTTTAGAGAATTTAGGTTAGATTGGAACTCATTGAGAGCATTGTGAACATCATCCCTTGTGGCTTTCAGTTCTGCCCTAACATTGTGAACATCATCCCTGGTGGCTTTCAGTTCTGCCCTAATCAATTCAGTTTGGTCATCCATGGCTTTTTCCAACCTAGCTATTGCCTGGATAATTGTTAGTCTGAATTCCCTTTCTGACATATTGTCTATGTCAATAGCCATTAGCTCTGTTTCAGAAGGCCCATCCTCTGAATTTTCTTCTTTTGGCCATCCTCCTAGTCATTTTGGTGAGAGATGGCTGAACGGTTGTAGCTGGGTGTATCGACCATGGTGCAGTCAAGGTGCACCCTGGAATGCTTCTGAGCAATCAGGCGTCCCCACCCAAATGAGAGAAAAAAAGAAAAGAAAAAGAAAAAAGAGAGAGAGAGAGAGAGGGAAAAAAAGGGAAGATAAAAGAAAAGGTTCAGCCCAAATGGGCCCCAAGGTAAGATTTATGAAGTATACAAACAAAAACAGACAAACAAAAAGACTGATAAAGTATATGACAAGAGAAATATATATATATATATTATATATATATATAATATATATACATATATATTATATATATATACAAAAGCAAAAAAAAGAAAAGAACCTCGTCAAAAGGAACCCCAAGTATAAGATTTATATATTATCAGGACAAACACAAATTCACAGAAACACTGGCAGGCGAAAAAGATGGGAGAGTGGTTATAAATTCTCAGTGTGGGCGAGGAAGGTTATTTTGATTCTTCCTGGGTGTATCTTGATATCTTTGTTAAAGGACTCAACTTTCCTAAGATAAAGGGGGATTAAAAATTGGTTTACCTATAGGGGTAGCATTGATTGGGGAAAGGGGATTACCTTGAAGTTTAACTCTATATGAATAATAAAAATAAAAATACAAAAAAGGAATAAACTAAACTAAGCTAAAATTTAAAAAAAATTAAAAAATAGAAAAGCAAAAGAAAAACAAGGGTATATGTATCAAAAAGTTCAGGTTAAAAGGTTATTATGGAATTTGATGTACTGGACATCTCACTGTGATGGTAAATAGGTTAAAAAAAATGTCTATATATAAAAAAAAATGAACCAGGATAGTGGGATTGAACTAAAACTAAAAGTTGTATCTATGAAGTAGTGGTGGTTGTTCTATTGTCGTCGTTTTTTTGTTTTTTTGTTTTTTTTTGTTTGTTTGTTTGTTTTTCTTTTCTTGTTGGTTTTCTGGGGGAGAGGCCTGCCATGTGGGTTTTCAGGCAATGTTCCCTGAGTTAAGTCCTCCTGCCCCCCTCAAGGGGGTGGGCTCTGAGGAAACTGATTTTTCAGGCTTTTGTTCTCTGGAGGTTTTTATGTTTGTTTGTTTTTTCCTTCTCGCCTTGACAGCTTTTGATGGTTTTCGGAGGTTTAGAGGAAAGCAAACTGCACCCAGACCTCCCTCTCAGAGAGAAGCCTCAGCCTGTTCCCCTCTGGGTGCTGCAGGGCACACAGGTTCCCCCTTGGCCGCTGGCAGAGCACATTCCAAGTTGCGGTCCCTAGGGACACAGGAACTCCTGCTTGTACCCAAAACCACGACAGCGGCAGCTGTCTGGGCAGCTCCGGACTGCCAGAGAGGTTCCAAACAGGGATCGCACACTGAGGTTTTCCTGCTGGCCGGGGCTGGGAGTGCCTGGTCTTTCAGGGTCCGAGAGCGCTGGGCTGGCACCTGTGTGCACCTCTCTCAGGGGAGGGTATTGGGCGCGCGCGTCTCAGGCTCTGATAGCGCGGCGTGGCACTCATGTGGAAGTGTGTAAAAAAGCTTTATTTCTGCCGTCTCGCTGGCAGCTCAGGGACCAAGACCTGGTTCCTCCGCCACACTCTCTCTGGCTCAGGGGTGGCTGTCCTGGGTCTGTGGACTAAGCCCCTGTCCCTAACCACCCCGATTCCCTCAATTTCCCCCCATGATCCTTTCCTACTTTTGTGTGCTTTCAACCAGACTCAAGTTAATGCTGGTCCCCAGATGCAAGGCACTCTCGTATTGGGGTATTACTTTCCAATGGGTCGCCTCTGGTGGCTCCCTCCCCCTTTTGTTTATCTTCTGATATTAGTCCGATGTTCCCACTCCGCTTTACCTGCCCACTGGCATCTTCTGCCCCCGTAGAGATCCTGACATGTATAATTCTGATCTCAAGTGGATTTCATGGGTGATCGGAGTTCTTTGGTAGGTCATCAGCTCACTTTAGGGTACAGGTTGAAAGGGCGCCTCCTGCTCCTTCCCCGCCATCTTGTCTCCTCCATACTTTTTCTTTTCTATTAATTCTTTCCACATCCCTTCTCACAAAACCAGCCACTCTTATTTCTTACTTCAGCATTCTGCAAACATTACGTTCAGATCGAGAAGATTGGCCTGTATTTTCAAAACTCTTGCCTCCACATTCTGTGGCTTCTAGGAATGGTCTATTTCT
>PISX010021919.1:0-35260 GCA_004024625.1 Mellivora capensis
ACCAAAGAGCTCGTTTTGCATTCTCTCTGAATGTTCACAAAGAAGAGGTCATGTGAGTCCACAGCAAGATGGTACCCAACAAAGTTTTAGTTGTTTATGCCCCCCAGCCCATGGTATACCTGGAAGGAAAGCAAACTAGCCTAGATTTGGATTACAAAATAAATTGGCCACGGCGCTCTAGGCACTTGAACTAACTGAATCAAACTGCCAGTACCAAACCCAGAAAGTAGTATGCAAGGAATTTCCCTCCCTAGGCTTTATTTATAAGTAGAAAAGAAAACCATCATCTAAGAGGGCTTTTCCCCTCAGTTAAATAGTGAATCAATAAAGAGTCACGGATCCCCCAAACACTGATCTCATCTGATGAGAACATGATTTCACAATCAATTAGACTGAATCTCCTAAGTATCTTCGAACCTTATGATTAGGGCATTAGAGAAAAAGCAATTCTAGCTTTTTCTAAAAAATCAATTTATTAGAAATATTCTTCCATTAATTAATTGGAGATGTTTACTAAATAAACATAAAACTGTTTTTTAAGCCTTGGCAGGTAATCTCTAAAATCAGTAGCCAAAATATATTTAATTGTTGTAGTGACAACACCTCATAAAAGAATATATGATCCTATTTCCAGGCCATTTCCGGCTAGAGATTCACATCTCTTTAATGTTCAGTGCTTGGCTCAATTGCCTTACCCCAATATTCTTAATTAAGGATCATAGTTCATTTTTGATAAGAGCAAATACCCAATTTGCTAGCAGAAGGTCAAAGAATTATGAGTGACTGAAATGTGGAGATTGGGATAAAATGCAAGGTAACATAATTTTTGCAGAATGTAACAAACTGAACTAATAATTTAAACTAAAACAGTAAGTTACATTCCTGAATTAATTTTAATAACTAACCAATATTTAAGCAGTGAAGTTTTTATTACTGGACAGCCACTTGAAGGGGATGTGATGGAGGGAAGTTAAAATCTAAGTTGTGGAGTTAAGCTAAATGATCTTTACAGTTTCTTCTAATCCTGAGATTCTTTCTATGAAAAAAGAATCTCAAAGCATCCTTTGATCTATAAATAAAAAAGCTAATGATTTGTCTGGAACTCTGATCCTGGCCACATTGCATTTAAATCTCTTTTTCAAAAAGAACATTTGGGATTTAAATAAGCACATCAAAAAAGAAAAAAAATCTTGTCTCTTCTGCCCACACGTTTATCCGTTTGAGCAAGAAAAAAAAACATATAAAATGAAATACATTATTTGCCTAAAGAAAAAAATCACACATTTTAAGTTTCAGTTGTTTTGTAAATACTATAGTTATTTGAATTCAAATCACTGATAAGTTTCTTCAGGCAGAAACTCACTATAGACCTTTATACCCAAAAGACATCATGAGTGTGCATGAGTGTATTTCTTTAGCTACGTGAAGTCAATTTCTATTTCAGATCTGAGAAGTGTAGCAGGAAAAGTATGCGAAGTAAAACTTTCTGAGTAAGGTAGTATATTTTAGTGGTCCCAAATAGGTCACATAAGATTCATGATTCACTTGGAAAAGAAGAGAGAATGACAAAATAAAATAAACGCCTGCAAATAAAATAGGTTAAATTTTATATTTTCGGAAAGCACGACGATTTTAAGGAAATCATATGTATTCAGAATTTAAGCGTAGGCTCCAAACTGTTGACCCCGAGCACCCTAAGTTATTCTGAACTTATGCAAATCCCAAGAATTATTTTCTAAGGGTCTAAGATGAAGATTGTATATGTGTATTTGCCATAATGTAAGTGTGCAGAATTCATGTCAACACACTTTCAGTTGTAGTGATCATACAGATGTTTCCCCAAAAAAGATGTGATCAAACCTTTTGAGTCAATAGCCCTATCCCACTTGCACTAATGACAGAATACTGCTTAGTGAAATGCAGTTAGAATTAAATAGAATCATTTTTTTAGTAAATGACAGTTAATTTAATATTTGCTAAAACCCTGTACATAAAACATATATGTGGATAGAGTAAGAATTACGATTGATTTTTTTTAATTTTTATTGAATGATTTTTAAACAGATTCACACTATAAAAGAATGTATACTCGTATTGAATTCCAGCTATTTTGGATAAGATTTACAAAATCACCTTTTATCATAATGTAGTCAAATATTTTTTTGCATACTAATCAAGGGTCTAACTCCCCATGCTCTTAAAAAAAAAAAAATAACAAGTAAAATAAATTTGAACTCTGACAGAATCAGTGACTTAGGTGAGAAGAATGTGTGCCCTAGAAACTGCCAAAAATAGCAGACCAGAAATTAGACTTGCAATTCCTGAATTTTATGGTGCACTCAACTGCAAATCACTAAAACCCTTTAGACATAATGGCCTGAACAAACCCACTTTTACAACCATTCAGAAAATATCTGTTCATTCAAGAAAACTGTGAGTAACGACTGTGGTTTGCCTGAACACAGCCACTGCCTTCTCTCTGCTGGGGCCGTCATGATGGCCTGAGCGAGTATACAGCCTTGGCCTGTGATGAAAAGAATCAGAACCTTCTTTTAAAAATTGTATGTGTACCAAAAAAAAAAAATGTATGTGTACTGTTCATTTTTAGGGATTTACCTAAAACTCCTAGTCAGAGCAATCGCCAAAATAATATGTGTGTGGCCCCATTAAGAATGCTGAAATCTATCAAGGGGGAAAAGGCTCTCTCTTGAGAAAGACTAAAATTCTTGGACCTTAAACTCTTAACACCTCATACAGAGAAGACTAGTGCTAAATGACGAGGCTTTCAAAATATGACCATTTGTAACTTGTGAACTATCTTCCCTCTGCCTTCATGAAAAGTCCATATTTTGAGCATTAAAACTCGAGATCTTCCCTATTTTTAAACTAGATTCATTTCCTAGAACAAAGCATTTTTCCCATTTTTAAATAATACACACTTCAGTTGATATTTTTTAAAGCAGTAAATTAGTCACTAGCTTTGTTTATAAAGCTTGCTGGATCTTGTAATTCTTAAAAACAACAACAACAACTAAACCAAAGTTTCTCGGACCCAACAGAAAACACTATATAAACACGGAGGGCATGAGCTGAATGGGCCCATCTCCAAGTAATACAGGCTGTTGTAAGTTATTGTCTTTACCCTGACTCTAATTATGTTACCGTCTGTACCTGTATACGCAGTTTCACATTTAATTGCAACTAGCAAGCAACCTATTAGATTCTTGATAGAGTAGGACCCTGAGAAAAAGTCCATTAAGAAATCACATATTATTTATGGTGCCAGTCTGAAGTTTTTAAAGTGTCTAATCTTAAGAAGGCAGAAAGAAATAAAAGACTTCCCCCAAATGATACTTATCACCATGTAAAGAAGAATATATACTTGACATTGAGGTGCCCATCTAGTTTTGGTTATTTATACCTAAGTATTTTTTAAACATATGAAAATCTTCTAATTTTGAAAAGCTAAATTTATCAAAATGTTGATAGGGTTCAAGTCCAGGCATGACCTAGGAAGTGATCTTACTACCATAAACATGGCTGGTGTGCTCTGCGACTTAGATGATCCATTGACTCGTTGCAGATTTCTCTTAGCCGTACGTACAGTTGGCATTATCTCCATGAATCCAGAGACAGATCTGGGCGTACTTGAGGGGAGTGATGCGCACGGCCACGTTGTAATCCTTCTGCACGCCGTGGACATCCACCCATTGGTGGCCCGAATAGACCGCAATGATTTTGCGCTTCCAATTCTTTTTGTCTGGCTCTTTCAGACGCAGATAGACCCCGGAACCAGTGGAGCCTGACTCAGCGTCGCAGTATTGATAGAGGAGATCATTGGATTCGTCGGACACACTACAAAACCGGTAGACTAACTGATCGGCCCTATCATGATCAAATCCTGAGAAGTGGATCATTCCCCCAGGCAGCTTCTTGATGGTCGGACTGATTCCTAGTTCCATGTATTTCTTCTTGTGAGCACGCTTCAACTCCAAAAGAGCATAGTCATAATCCAAAGCCGCGTCCCCCTTCCCTCCTCTAGCCCAGCCTTTGGGAATGTGGGTATTCTTGACCCGGGTCCACTGGAAGGAAGGCCTCCCCTCAGCAACTCTCCAACCCCGACGAGATTCCTTTCTTCTTCTTCCAGCCTTGGTTCTCTCCAGATTGTCTTTGGTACCCTCTCGCGGGTCACCACCATTGGCTTCTCTCCTGCTTCTCTTAGAACCCCTCCGCTTCTTGCCACCACCCTTATTTCTCATCTTTAACAATCCTACTCTTAGCTTTTTACTCCCTTTGATGTAGTCCTTTCCATCATGCACACAGTGGGCGGCTGTTAGAACGTGGCTGGGGGAAATGAGAATGCCACTGCAGCCTGTGGAGAGCTTCACAGCTGTGTTGAAAGGGAAATTGGTTAAGAACTTTTTGTCCAAGATGCTGAATCTGCTGTCTGTGCCGTACACCTGTCTCTTCCTCCTAACAGATGCCCCTTTCCTGCTGATATTCTGAGTGGGCTCAAGGACCACATCTTGAACTTTCACTCTGGTCAAGGTTCGGGTGCCATTCTCGAAGACAGTCTCGTAGGAAAGAGACTCTTCCAGATCAGAAAGGCTGGGAGCTGGGAGTTCTTTCTGGCATTCAATACCACACACTCTACTGAGCACCATCTTGGCATCCGCCTCAAAGGTGGGGCTGGTGAGATGGAAAGTCCTTTCACTGATCACCCGGGGTATTTTGCTCAAGTGCCACATAAAATCCTGTTCCATTCCAGATCCATCAATGAGGGTCCACCCAAGGGTAAGAAATATCCAACAAAATAGCATACGTTCCATTTTGTTCTTCTCTTTTGTCCTTAAAGATAGAAAAAGAAAGAGAAGCTTCATAATGTCCTCTTTTTAAATATGTTACTTACCCATTTCATTTAGGCCTTGAGTCCCTAATGTACCATCACCACAACTGGGAGTTATTAGATTTTACTGAGATTAGAAAAATACCCTGCTAAGCAGACTCACACAGACTTCCAAAATTAGTAAATTGCATTTCACCCAATCTTTCTTCCACAAACTCTAACCCACCTTCCCCCACCCCCATGTGCCACATCTACCTCTACCTCCCCAGATGGCCCAACACATGGGAAGGTAATATGGGATGGTGAACTGGGGTCCCCTATTGCCTGAGCCACTCTCTCTTCCTAGGTCTCCTACAAACATATTTCCAGGTGATTTAGAAACAAAGATGGCAGCAGATATGCAGAATTTCCCCCTGCTCTTACCTCTTCAAGAGCAACAATTACAAATTCCTCATCTCTAGAGCATAAACGCCTAGCACAGAGCTCCGAAAATGTTCATTATAATACAGTGAATTTCCTTAAACCATGGTTTGCAGACCAAGCTGACCAGTGGTGTGACATACAATGCACTTTTCTTAAAACCAAGTTGTGCTTGGAACTACCATCTAAGCAAAGCAACATACAAGAAGTGCCTTACAGTAGAACTTCAGACTAAAATTAGTTGTAGGAATTTAAGGCTGTGGTTCTGAATTTGCCACTTGGGAGAACATGATCCTGATTAAATTTCATCATTAGTCTCATCATCTAAGAAGAGTGCCTTGCTCAATATTTTTTTAGTTGCCAGTGTTTGATACATTATATAATACCCCTTCTATTGTTTACATCTTCTTGCCCTCTTTTCCTGCTTCTCTAGGCTCACTGGTATGTAAAGCTATTTCATAGAATTGATGTTTGCCAGTTTCTGCTTTGTGTGGGTAGGGGACAGTAGGAGCTTTCTTTAGTCTTTTTTTCCATTTTATTTTATATTATTTTATTTCTTTTCAGTATTCCAGAATTCACTGTTTATGCACCACACCCAGTGCTCCATGCAATACATTCCCTCCTTAATACCCACCACCAGGCTCACCCAAACCCCCACGCCCCCCTCCAAAACCCTCAGTTTGTTTCTCAGAGTCCAGTCTCTCATGGTTTGTCTCCCCCTCCGATTTCCCCCAACTCCCTTCTCCTCTCCTTCTCCCAATGCCCTCCATGTTATTCCTTATGCTCCACAAGTAAGTGAAACCATATGATAATTGACTCTCTGCTTGACTTATTTCACTCAGCATAATCTCTTCCAGTCCTGTCCATGTTGATACAAAAACTGGGTATTCATCCTTTCTGATGGAGGCATAATTCTCCATTGTATATATGGACCATATCTTCTTTATCCATTCATCTGCTGAAGGGCATCTTTGTTCTTTCCACAGTTTGGCAACTATGGCCATTGCTGTTATGCACATTAGGGTACAGATGGCCCTTCTTTTCACTACATCTGTATCTTTGGGGTAAATACCCAGTAGTGCAATTGTAGGATCATAGGGTAGCTCTAATTTTAATTTCTTATGGAATCTCCACACTGTTTTCCAAAGTGGCTGCACCAACTTGCATTCCTACCAACAGTGTAAGAGGGCTCCCCTTTCTCCACATCCTTTCCAACACTTGTTGTTTCCTGTCTTGTTAATTTTGGCTATTCTAACTGGTGTAAGGTGGTATCTCAATGTGGTTTTGATTTTAATCTCCCTGATGGCTAATGATGCTGAACATTTCATGTGTCGGCTAGCCATTTGTATGTGTTCTTTGGAGAAGTGTCAGCTCATGTCTTTAGAGCAGTTTTGAACTTCCAGGTCACTACTATTTGTGAGCTATATTCTCCGAGTCATTTTAAACTAATAGTTAAAATATCAAGGCTTAGCATATGCTATTCATTTTATAGACAGCTGGGACAATTCCAGGTTCGATTATTCCTACAATACTTTTATCTTGATGCTTTCTGAGAAGGTTGGTTTTCGGTTTGGGTTTTTGGCTAACGAGAAATGTTAGGGAAGGTCCACAACCCAGCAAAAGATATGGAGCTCTGTCATGACAAGCAAAAGTTATCTCTGAGGCAGAGCTGAATATGGGCATCTCTCTCTCTCTCTCTCTCTAAGATTTTATTTACTTGAGAGAGAGACAGTGAGAGAGAGCACGAGCAGGGTGAGGGGCGGAGGGAGAAGCAGGCTCCCCGCTGAGCAGGGAGCCCACCATGGGCTCGATCCCAAGACCCTGAGATCATGACCTGGGCCGAAGGCAGCCGCTTACCTAAAATGCCCGAATATGGGCATCTCTTGACACAACAGAGTTCATTTGGCCCATACACAAGTAGAGAAGTTTGTTAACAACACTAATGGCATTCTTTTGATAAAACAAAACATATGCTACATGAACCACTTTATTGTTTAAACATGATATCTTCACTGAAACATGACATTACAAATTTGTATCATCACATATAAACTTTACCATGATTTGCATCAGCAAAATTACACAGAAGTTTTGCAATTTCCATTTTTTATCTACTCATACTTGCACACAGAGCAGTGGTGATTCTGGTTAATATTAGACTGTCTTGTTTGCTGGACAGCTTGTAATTTGTTTTACTTTGGAGACAGGGCATTCTTCCCTACAGAATGATGGATATCATTGAAAAATCAATAAAGAATATTATTCAGGAAAAACACCACACTCATGTCCCAATATTTTCTAATCATCACCGTGGCAAATGTCACTTTATACAAAGTAGTAAGTATATTGGCAGTGATTTTGTTGAACCAGCTAGTATTTTCTTTTGTTATCTCCAATGCAGTTTTCACAATGACTATTTCATCAATTTTATTTCATTGAATTGGAGTCAAAAGGCTAACAACTCAGTAACTCTACTGAGGCCTTGAAATCATGTTTTAGGGGGTAATTCCCAAGAAGAATATTATGTCTTTGTCTAAAAAAAAAAGAAAGAAAGGAAGAAAGCTAAAATCAGAGAGTTATTTGCTGCCTCTTTGCCTAACAACAGAGCAAAATAGATTATTTTTAAAAACGTGTGTATGTGTATTTGATATTACCTACTGATTCTTAGTAAAATTTCAATCAAGAAAATTTTTTTGTGTGGGTGACACAATGTTCAAAAATTGACTTTTTTCATTTATTCCTTTATGACAACAGCTGTCCATTGTGAACTAATATAAGAATACACCAGGGACGCCTGGGTGGCTCAGTTGGTTAAGCGGCTGCCTTCGGCTCAGGTCATGATCCCAGGGTCCTGGGATCGAGTCCCACATCGGGCTCCTTGCTTGGCAGAGAGCCTGCTTCTCCCTCTGCCTCTGCCTGCCACTCTGTCTGCCTGTGCTTGCTCGCTCTCTCTCTCCCTCTCTCTCTGACAAATAAATAAATTAAAAAAAAAAAAAAAAGAATACACCAAAGAGGGTAGCCAGGTGGCTCAGTGGGTTAAGCATCTGGCCTTGGTTCAGGTCATGATCTCGGGGTCCTGGGATGGCGTGGCAGTCTGTTTCTCCCTCTCCCTCTGTGCTCTGTCTCCAGCTTGTGTTCTTTCTCTCTCAAATACACAAAATCTTAAAAAAAGAAGATGATGATGAAGACCACAACAAAGAAGACAGCAACGAAGGGCACCTGGCTGGCTCAGTCAGGGGTGGACAACTGGCTCTTCATTCCAGCGTAGGGCTGTGATCTCAGGGGACCTGGGGTCCAGCTTTGCAGTGGGTTCACCGCTCAATGGGGAACCTGTTCCTCTCTCTCTTCCTCTGCCCCCCCACAACTCACACACATGTACAAGCTCTCTCTTGCTCTCAAATGAATAAATCTTAAAAAAATACACGGAAGACTGAAAGTCAGCCAAATAACCATGTTGAGAAATGCGAAGAATCACTCTATACATTTCAACCCTTGATACTAATGATCCATGGAGTAATTGGTGTGGGAAAGGCATTCCTAGGCCAAATAGAGGACATCTAAATCATGATCCTATGATACTGTTTCCCCCATTAGGGTTTTTTTTTTTCACTGCTATTTAATTTGGCCTTACAACTAAAGCTCGTTAGGGATTAGAAAGACAGAATGCAAATATTAAATGGCAACAGACAGGATGATCTTTTGCTACACAAATCATTGAATTGGAACATGAATCTCAAATATAGAAGTTCCCCTACACTTTCCCAAATAAAACACGGGCTCTGTGCCATAATTCTCTAGGCAGACTTTGGAAAGAGCCCCATGTCATGGTTAATTTTATGTGTCAACTTGACTAGGCCAGAGGGTACATTATTACCCAGAGGGTAACATTATTCTGGGTGCATCTGTGAGGGTGTTTCTGAAAGACAGCAGCATTTGAATTGGTAGATGGTGTGAAGCGGACTTCACTCCTGAATGTGGGTGGGCTTCATCCAATTACTGGAAAGCCTACATAGAATGAAAATGCAAACCCTCCTGTGAGGAAGGGGGACGACTCCTCCTGCCTGCTTTGAGATGGGACATTGTTTTGTTGTTGTTGTTGTTGTTGTTTTTCCTGCCTTTGGACTCTAAATGAAACATGAACAACTCAAAAGAATGTTATAGTTTGTTAATAAAATTCCATACCTGTGCATGGCAAAATAAACTCTCTTTATCAAAAGACACCCAGATTGCCCTCCCAGATCAACAGTGTCAGCTTCATCTGGGATCTTGTTAAAAATGCTAATTCTGGGACGCCTGGGTGGCTCAGTCGGTTGGGCGGCTGCCTTCGGCTCAGGTCATGATCCCAGAGCCCTGGGATCGAGTCCCACATCGGGCTCCTTGCTCGGCAGGTTGCCTGCTTCTGCCTGCCACTCTGCCTGCCTGTGCTCGCTCTCTCACTCTCTCTCTCTGACAAATAAATAAATAAAATCTTTTAAAAAAAAAAAAAATGCTAATTCTTAGAGTCGAACCCAGAGCTCCTTTATGAAACTCTCCATAATAAGGGGGAAAGGAGGAAGAAAGATGGGGTTCTCAGCTACCCATGTTTTAACCAGCTCTCCAGGTGATTCAGATATTCAGTGAAGTCTGAGAACCACAGTAGCAGGAAAGACCCTGGGGCAGCCTCCCGAACCACACCCTAGAAGGCAGTTTCTCCGGGGATGATTGCTCAATCAAGTTCCACATGACCTCTGCTTCCTCTTCATGTACAAAACAAATTTATTCTAAACTTCGCTCTTTTACTGTGTTAGCAATTGTTACTATCAAATGGTTCAGCCATTTGATAAGAAAAAACATACTTTTATATAACTAAGTTAATAATACATCCAAAAAGATTGGAACTCAGTAGGCTGGGGGGAGGGGGGAGAATGAGCAAAATGGGTGAAGAGGAGTGGGAGCTACAGACTTCCAGTTATGGAATAAGTCTTGGGAATAAAAGGTACAGCCAAGGGAGTCTAGACAATGGTATCACAGTAGCGTTGTATGGTGACCGATGGTGGCTCCACTGTGAAGAGCCCAGCAGAGCTGAGAGAATTGCCAAATCACGGTTGTATACTGGAAACTAATGCAACATGGCATATCCGCCATACCTCAACTAAAAAACATTCAGTAGGCTTGTAGGCTTCCAACATCTGATGCTACAAATCAGGCATGAGCTTGGGTTTTCCAGCCCCGTCTGGTGCCCTTTGAGGGAGCAATGCACCACAGGAAAAAAGACGATGCCCACATCTATCCTTGGGCATGGGAAGGGCAACGCTTTATAATGGGACCTCAGAATCACAGTAATGAGAGGACATGAATCTAGTTAGCCTGTCTAATTTGGCCTATAATTTAAAACTGGACAAATGTTTAAGGACACTTGCTTTTGGAAAATCTAAGTTTGCCTTGTGGTTAACGGTCAGCGTAAGGTAAATGATAGCTCTTACTGATAGAGCGACCCACGGTTCCCTGGACACATCTCCACGGGCCCATCATCCAAAAGGCACCAGCTCATTGATCTAAAGAGGCACAGTCCCCACTGGCAGGGAAGCCCTAACATTTTGAAAGCTTTAAAGTCCCATGTCTTCCCTCATCCTCCTTTTTCCTGTTTTCCGTTATAATTGTGACCTTGACTGTCGTTTTCCAGATCCCTTGGATTAGGGGCTTCAAATTCCAATTTTGGTTAACAAAAGTGAGGTTGCAGTCATGGGTCTCCACCGTGAGTCAGCATACACACAGCAGATTATGGGTTGGCTCAGGGAGACAAACGGAGTGGAAGAAGGAGAATAGGGATTTTTGTAGATGAAGTCTTAGCAATGAAGCAGCCGTTATTCCACCTTCGTACTTGGTCTATGTTAATAGAAACAACCACACTAATCTACAAGAGACAACTTACTATCGTTGTTTGTTTGCTTATTCTTTTTCTTTTTTAAAAAAGATTTTATTTATTTATTTGACAGACAGATCACAAGTAGGCAGAGAGGCAGGCAGAGAGAGAGGAAGGGAAGCAGGCTCCCTGCTGAGCAGAGAGCCCCGATGCGGAGCCCTATCCCAGGGCTCTGGAATCATGACCTGAGCCGAAGGCTGAGGTTTAACCCACTGAGCCCCCCAGGTGCCGAACTGTTTGCTTATTCTTTCTTAGAGGTATGACTGTGTTAGTACTTAAAATACGGGAGCCTCTGAACCAGCGTAGTGGTGACGTGTATTGACCAGGGAGTAGGAACACTTGGGCTAAGTCTCAGCTTTACCACTTCTCGGGCACATGAATTTGGGCAATTCATTAACTTTGGTTTCAGCATCCTCATCTGCAAAGCCAGGAGACTAGTAATCTCTACCTCAGAACATAACCGTGGGGATTAAGTAAAATAATGTATCCAGAGAATTATCTCTGAGCCCAGAGCATAGTAAGTAGTCAGTAATAGGTGCTTTTATAATTATTATTCTACCTTAGTGGGTGAATTAATATCACTTTAAAATAGTTTATTACTTAAGCCAAAGCTATAGCACTCAGCTTTCTAAAACTAAACAGCCAAATATTTTGATTTCAGGATAGTTTCAGACACACCCTCAAACTCCCTTTTTCTTTGTTTTGTTAGGCTTTTTGCTCAAGGACAGCTACATTTTAGAGACTTCCCAAATGAATGCTTTCCTAATTACTAATGTCTGTGAATATCTGTGGCTTTGCAATATATTTTTCTCAGAGCTATTAAACTTAAGTGTGATTAAACATTACCCAGCCACAGAACACTCAAATTGCATTTCCTGTGTCTTACTTATAACCTGGACCTATATTAGGAATTCTAGAACAGCATCAGACCCTCAGCCTGAAAAGAAACAGAGTCAATGTCAAAATAATTACTCCAAGAGAGTGGTTTACAGCAAAATAAACACCTAAGTTTTTTAATGAGTCTCTCTAGAGTGTATAGGGGTTTTTTTTTAAAGCTTTTATTTATTTATTTGACAGAGATCACAAGTAGGCAGAGAGGCAGGCAGAGAGAGAGGAGGAAGCAGGCTCTCTGCTGAACAGAGAGCCCGATGTGGGGCTCGATCCCAGGACCCTGAGACCATGACCTGAGCCGAAAGCAGAGGCTTTAACCCACTGAGCCACCCAGGCGCCCCTAGAGTGTATAGAATTTTACTATAGCATGACGTAATTCTGTTATAAGACTCAGTACCTCTCCTGTTTTGGGTTTATTTTTTTACCCTGAGAAGTGTATTGTTTAACTGAAGTAGGACAGGCAGATTAATGAAAGATTAAATGATTACTCACCATATTAAATATTTCAAATGAATTACTTTTCCTGTATCTGAAAATAAGAATATGGACTTACCATCAAGAATCTGCACTATGGATAGATATGTTAATTATCTTGGTTGTAGTCATCATTCACAATGTGTATATATATGTATTTATGTATACACACACATATATATTTACACATATGTATTTAAATATTTACAAGTTGTATATATTTATATATATATATAAACATGATGTACACCTTAAATATACATATTTTTGTCAATCATACTCCAATAAAGGAGGAGGAAAAAAAAAAGAATTGGCATGGAGCTACTCTCCCTCACCAGGTAATAGACTTGCCCTTACTCATGGCTGTCTTTGTACCTGGTCCGTGTTATGTATCACCATTGTCCAAGTTCATGTGAATATGGTGCTGCCATAGGACATAACTTTACATGAACCTGTTACACATTGTCCAGGAGTGGTGGGGGTCAGGGACTGCTCAGATCAATGACCTTGGAGGGCTAACACTGCTTTCTACCTCATGTTTTTGTTAGGACACAGAAACGACTGCATAGCCGCTTTTGACAGCATGCCTGTGCTTTCTGTAGCTGTCCACGTCTCCAGCCAGCTGCCCCTCCCAACAGCACTGTCTCCAGTCACACGCCACAAACATGCAGAAACACACACGGCCGTCCTCGCTCCTCCCCTCCTTCAGCCTCCACCTGCCCGGGAAAGATGGACACACAATGGGTAGACACCGTGGCCTGGCCCAGGCATTTTCAATCATGCGGACTGAAGGGCTGGTTTAGGCAAAAGGGCCGCAGCACAGGGGGAGGAGCGTGAGCAGAGAGAGGAAGCAGGTGTGAGGCGGGCATCATGTGGCTTGGGTTGTCGAGAACACTTGGAAAAGCTTTAATAGTCACTCACACACTGGAGCAGGGGTATCTTAAAAAGTCTAATTCTCGGGGCACCTGGGTGGCTCAGTGGGTTAAAGCCTCTGCCTTTGGCTCAGGTCATGATCCCAGGGTCCTGGGATCGAGCCCCGCATTGGGCTCTCTGCTCAGCAGGGAGCCTGCTTCTCTCCCTCTCACTCTCTGCCTACTTGTGATCTCTGTCAAATAAATAAATAAAATCTAAAAAAACAAAACAAAAAAAACTAAAAAAAAAAGTCTAATTCTCAGCCCACTTAGGCCCTCACCTAGCGTTAGTGATGAGAAAGTAACAGTAACTAGTAATCGGTTACTAGTAACCGACTGATGTAAGTAACAGTAACATGACCTAAGTAACAGTAACTAGTAATCGGTGATGTCAGGTGTTTCAGGGATTCTGCAGGCAGTAGGCTTTGAGGACAGTATGATTTTCAGGAAGGTTATTTAAACTCTCCCAACATTAGTTCCTACATTGTTTAAACAGGAATGAGATTTGAGAGTCTTTTTGTGAGAAACTACTATGCTGTATACAAGCCCAATGCCCAAGCCCAGCAAGCATCCACAATGACAGCAATCACTATGAATGTCAACCCACAGGAACCAAAACATAGGCAGATATTTACAAGGGATCTCCTACATCGCTGATGGCCGTGCACCTCACTGTGGTATGCCCAGAAATCTCCCAAAGAGAGCCATATACCCGAATCCGCAGCACCTGTGAATGTGTTCCTTCTAGGGTTAGCGAGACTGCACCTGTGACTTCCTGAAGCTTTCTTACACGAGATGAGCTGGGATTATCCAGGTGAGGCCCAGGTAATCACCGGGATCCTTATAGGGAGGAGGGCCAGTGTGGGCGGCCTCTAGCACCGGCAGAGGGTAAGTGAACAAATATCTCTCGTTGAGTTCCCAGAAGGAATGCAACCCGGCAGACCTTCTTGACACTTCTGACCTCCAGAACCGTAAGATAATGTTTTAAATCTCTAGATTTTTTATCATTTTTACAGCAGCAGTAGATAAAAATAAGAGTCTAGTTTTCGCAACTGCCTCTCCTGGATGTTTTACAAAGAATAAGTAGGGAGTGACATCAAGTGGAAAAGAAAGTTTGGTTCAGAGGCTTAGACATAAATGAAAATTTTCATGTTAAGGAAAATTATACAGTCATGCAGTTTTCCAACTAAAAATAGAAAAGCGTGTTAAAACTTTTTGGTGGCCGTGTTAGAGACAAGAATTGGAACGGGTAGATAAATTTGTTCGACAAATGCATACTGAGTCCTTACTATGTTATGCACCATTTCAAAGTTTCTTTCCTTGTTTGAGAACCTCTGTGATAATCCTCCCGACCTGCCGAGCTAGAGGAGAACACTTCTAAGATACTACTCAGCTCTAAGGTCTCAGGCTAAACCACCAATGAGAAAACACCTAACTTAGTCATGAGTGATTCTTGAGAAAATAACTGCTCCCCTCCCCAGGATAGAAACTTTCCTGCTGTTTGAACTGCCACCACTAGATGGCACCACCAGCCTGCGGAAGGCCAATCTAAAGCCCTGCATTTAAATTGTTTACATTCATTAAGCTATGATACAGAATTTATTTTGAATGCATGTAGGACTCAGCAGGGGAATGAGTCCAATTGGCTAATAATATACTAAATGGTTGTCACATATGGAATTTATCACATTTAGAAAACCCATCTACAGGCCACAGAGCCTATCCTGATGAACTGAGGGCTGATGGTGCTGTCTACAGCCAGACAATTTTCTGGCAGGTGGGCTTTCCAAAAACCATCCGAGTGCCAGCACCTTTCCACTCTGACCTACAGCACTGCTAAACAGCCTCTGAAAATGTGCTGCATGTCGTTTCAACACAAAGAAAAATCTTCAACTTGCCAACTATTTCACATATGTTTATCAAATACTTTATATAATCCATTACCAAAGGATAAGCTCTCTATAACTCAATGCTGAAAAGAAATGGCAAGAAAGTTCATTGACAGTGTGCCAATTTCTACTCAAAATACCATACGATAGCACTATTTTCAAGTTTAGTTTCGGGGATAGAGACAAAGTAATGTCTGCTTTAAAAATTTGGCAGTCCTTGAGGGCAGGAAGATGGTAAAGTTACAGAGTTGATTATTTTACAGTGACCCACAACTTCTGTTTCTCATCACAATAAAAAATAAAACCCCTTTTGTTTTAAGCTATTTTTCCAAGACATGGACATTTCAATTTATGGAATGGATATGCTGTGTGTAAATCAACCTTGGGGTGAATGGCACTAAGGGAGCCCCAAGGGAGCCCTCTGGGGGCTAGCTCATACACGGAGATAGGAAGCCCACAGCATATGGCTCCTGACTTGGTTTTTATCTTGTGAGTTGGCCTTTCAGAGCAAAAAATACATGTAAATGTATGAGCTTTGCTACTCTGCTGGCTGTAAAGCATCTTAGGATCACGATGTTGTTGGCTAGTCACATGTCAGTTTAACCTATTTGAAGCTTTGGGGGGGAAATGGGGATTAAGCAGAGTTAGAAAATAACTTTTATACCACTAATTTGGCTTTGCTGTTTCCCAACCGCTCAGCTCAGATTTCTCATTTCAAAGTTAACTCAATGCCAGCTGAGGGGGCTTCAGCCTCCAGAATTCTGAGTCTGATCCTACTGTTAAAATGCAATATGCTAAACAATTGACTCGGGGAAAATTAACTAGCAATAGCTTATTTTAACATATATTGAGCACATCCCATTTGTCAAGCACTAAGCTAAAAACCTCATATTTAAAAACATGAAAAAGAACCTTAAGAGTGTACAGGTTTCTGAGTTGTGTGCAAGAAAAGTGGGCAGAGTGTCCATGCTCAAGCTCCTCTCACACTAAAGGGGCTTCTCTAATATCTCCTAGTAAAAATAAAATTCCGTATACTTGGCCTCTACTTTCAAGCCTAGATGTTTTACTTGGCCGGAACTTGGACATTCTCCCTTCTAAATTATAAACCAGATTCTAAGCATAATTCTCCAGGATTCTATGACTTTTAGAATATTCTGTAGAGACAAATGTACTGGGATAAAATGGGAATTAACTTTAGAAGTGGAAAGGGTTAATAAGAGGGGAGGGATAACTAGATAGGACAAGCAGCCCCCTTTCAAGTCAGTGACAGTGTAAAAAGGCCAAAGGAAGCTGGTGGGAGTGTTCCTACAACTTTTCAAAAACTTTAATTGTGGAAAACTTCCCAACTACACAGAAGTAGAGGGAAAAGTTAAAAAAAATAATAAAAGAGGAAAAAATATAACCCCATATGCCCATCACCTAGCTCCAACAATTACCAATATTTTGCCAATCTTGCTTTGTCTATCCCCCCTTACTTGAATTTTAAAGCAAGTACAAGACTTTTCCATCTCATTTCAAAAATGTTTTTCATTGCTCCTTTTGCTGACCTGTGCAGCCAAGCTGATGAAAGACAGACAGACAGAGGGACAGAAAGTCAGAGAGAGATTCCTCGCTTTCATAGTAATCCTGCCAAAGAGGCGTTCAACCAGAGAAGACTTTCCAAGAATGGCTTTACACCTTTTTCAACGGCATCTGTTAATAATCTTAAAAATAAAGAGGGTCCCCTCTCTGGTACTGCTTATAAGAAAGAATTCCATTTAGGGTCCAATGCAAACACTGTTACTGCAGAGGGCGGCACACAGAGTTGCCTATCAGGAGAGTAGTTTCTGGGAGGACTTGAAGTGCTAAGTTCGATCCCTGTCTTTGGAGCCCTTCAAAGAAGCTCTCCTCGGGTGGGTCTGCCTTTCTCAGGGAAACGTCCAGAATCTTGGGTTTTGCCCTGTCTGCGTGGGGGACTCCGTCCTTACCTGCGAAGCTTTGTCGGTGCTCGGGGCGCTGCCCAGCTCGAATCAAGGCTCCCCCCAGGCGGTCAGAGCGCTGGCCAGGGCGGCCGGGGGCTGCTGCCACGAGCCTGCGGACCCGCCCGCACCGCCAGCAGTTCGCGGCGGAGACTGCGGCGGAGGCCCGAGGCGAGCTGTGCGCCGGCCGGCAGATGGGAGGGGAAAGGGGGCGATGACGCCGGGCGGACGCAGTGAGGAGGCAAAGGAGGGGAGGAGGTGGGCTAGAAGAGAGGCAGGGAAAGAGGGAGGGGGAAGGAACCCGGACGCCGGGCTGGGCCGAAGGGGTGGGGGGGTTCCTCGCGCGGAGCAGACGGGCCACCACCTCTCACCCCAGCATCTCTGACCCCAGAGTGAAAGAACGGAGCACTAGGGAAAATGCGCGAGTCGGTTCACAAGAGATGGCTGTCCCCCGAGGCTGGGCATCCCTCGCACGCCGTCTCAAGGCGAGACTTGAAAGTTGGGGAGGAAGGGTGATGGGAGTGTGTGGGAGTTGTTCATTGAGTCTCACTACCCCGCCTCTCGGTCTACACCCCAGCCATCCCGAAGAACCAGAGCTGTTTCTCCAACCCCATCCCAAGCCGTCTCTACCCGGGATCTCGCTTCCTGGCGAGTATCCCCTCACGGGGCAGATCCCACGCGGGGCAGTGGTCTGGGTGAGGGCCGCGTCTAACCTCAGGTGGCCGCAGGCGCCCACGCGGGGCCGGGCTGCGCGCTCCTGCCGAGCGTGCTGTGCAGCCGCCAGGGGGAGAGCGTCCGTTTCCCTCCGTCCAGAGTCCCACTGGCTTCTCCAAGAGCTTCCGATTCTCGCCTACCTCTGCCCTCCGGGTGTGCTGACCTCGTCCTTTCTCACGCTCTTCTCCTCCTTGGCAGACGTGCCTCTTTGGAGTGCGGACCACCTGGGGAAGGGAGTCTCACTGATTCCACATCTACTAAACTGCTACTGGGCCGCCGGTCTGCGCAAGATGCACCCATAAACTGGGTCCTGGCCCTCCAAGTGGGGAGAGCAAAGTGCACAAGTATTTATAATGCAGGATCTTCGCATATTCCATAACCCTTGGCTCATTAGTGGATTGTTGCCTTTCTCAAGTTCCTTTGTATTTTTTTAACAAAATGAGATCAGAATATATGTGTGTGTGTGTGTGTGTGTATGTCTGTATTTTACACACACACACACAATTTTCCTGTTTTTTTCACTTAGCATTTTCACATATGCACTTACCCATATAATTAAAATCTATTAATACTTTTTATCTGGTATAAAATAATTAGTTCTGAAGCTCTCTGTCTTACTAATTAGGTCATAACCTTCATAGGCATCTTTGAATCCCCTGGCATATAATAGATGTTGAGTATGTAGTCAACTAAAAAAGTTTGCCAGTGAAATTGAGCATGGGGGAGTCCTAGAGAGAGCCCAGAACTTAGAGTAGAAGTCCCATCTGGCACTAAATGCCTGGGCCCTGGGCCTCATTGTCTTCAACAAAGCATCAAGAAGGTTGAGCTTGGGTTGGGGGTGGGGGGGATGTCCTAGAGTCTGCACTTCTCAGACATTAGGGGATTTTAATGCTGCATAAATCCAGGAGGATTTAGTGCGAGCCCAGGACTGAGTTTCTTAATTCAGTCATCGCCCCAGGTGAAACTGACTCTAAGAACTCTCACATTTTCAGGGCCCCCATCCTGAACCTTTCACCCTGACCACTCCCACCCCCCACCTCAGGTTTACTGAGATATAAGTGACATATAACACTGTGCACGTTTAAGGCAAACAGTGTGATGATTTTTCACACACATGCCTTCCAAAGTGTTTACCACAATAAGGTAGTTAACACATCCTTAACCTCACCTCACTGTCATTTTTAAGTTGTTATGGTGAGAATATTAAATCTTTTTTCTCATAGCAACTTTCAGAATTACAATATTGTTAAGTATAGTCACTGTGCTGTCCACTAGATCCCTGAAACTTAACCATCTTATAACTGAAGGTTTATACCCTTTGACCAACATCTCCCCATTTCCCCCACCCCTCAGCCTTTGGCAAATATTCCATTCTACTCCACTTCTGTGAATTCAGTGTTTTCAGATTCCAGAGCTCTCAAGTCTATCCATGGTGTCTCAAATGGCAGGATTTCTTTTTTACAGCTGGATAATATTCCATTAAATATATAAATATATAATTATTGTATAGATAGATAGATAGATGACTTTTCTTTATCCATTCACCTGTCAAAGATACTTAGGTTGCTTCCATGTCTTGGCTACTGTGAATAATACTGCAATGAATAAGGAGGTGCAGATCATCTCTTTGAAATAGTGATTTCATCTTTACATATATACCCAGAGTGAATTGATGGATCATAGGGGAGCTCTGTTTTTAATTTTTTGAGGAATTTCCATACCGTTTTCCAGAGTTGCCACACCGATTTCTATTCCTACCATCAGTGAACCAGGGTTCCCTTTTCTCCACATCCTCCCCCAGCATTTGTTATTGTATATCATTTTGATAACAGCCATTCGATTCGGTGTGAGTTGACATTTATTTTGTTGCAGCTTTAATAAATAATAAATAATAATGATGTTGAGTTCATTTTCAGCTATAATTTGTGTATCTGCTTTGGGAAAATGTCCATGAAAGTCCTCTACCCATTTTTCAATCAGATTATTTGGGGTTCTTTGTTATTGGACTGTATGAGCTCCCTATATTTGTGGATATTAACCCCTTATCAGGTACATGGCTTGCAAATATTTTCTCCCATTCAATAGGTTGCCTTTTTTTTTTTCCGTTGATAGTGTCCCTTGCTGTGCAGAAGCATTTAGTTGGATGTTGTTCCACTTATTTATTTTTACTTTTATTTCTTGTACTTTTGGTGTCAAATCCAAAAAACTGTCACCAAGACCAATGACAAGGAGCTTTTCCCATGTGTTTTCTTCTAGGATTTTTATGGTTTCAAGCCTACTTTTAAGTCCTTACCCCATTTTGTGTTAATTTTTGTGTGTAGTTTAAGAGTTGAGTCTAACTTTATTCTTTTGCATGTGGATATCCAGTTTTCCTAACACCATTGTTTGAAAAGACCATCCTTTCTTGGGTATTCTTGGCTTCCTTGTCGAATACTGGTTGACTATGTATATGTGGGTTTATTTCTGGGCTCTCAGTTCTGTTCCATTGATAAATGTGTCTGTTTTTGTGCCAGTACCATCCTGTATAGATTACTGTAGCTTTGAACTCTAGTTTGAAATCAGGAAGTGTGGTGTCTTCAAACTTGTTCTTTCTCAAGATTGCTTTGGCTATTTGGACTTTTTTGTGGTTTCATAAGAATTTCAGAATTCTTTTTCTATCTCTGTGAAAAATGGCACCAAAAACATCATAGGGACTACATTGAATCTGTAGATGCCTTTAGGTACTACAGACATTTTAACAATATTTACTCTTCTGATACATGAACACAAGATATCATTCCATTTATTTTTGCCTTCAGTTTCTCTCCTCAGTGTTTTACAGGTTTTGGTGTATCGGTATTTAACTTGGTTGGTTACATTTATACCTAAGCATTTTATTTTTTTTGTTATTACAAATGAAATTGTTTGTTTTCAGATACTTTGTTAGTGTATAGAAATGCAACTAATTTGTGTACAATGATTTTGGGTTTTTTATTTGTTTGTTTCAAGTTTTTATTTAAATTCTTGTTAACATATAGGGTAGTATTGGTTTCAGGAGTAGAAATCAGTGGTTCATCACTTACATAGAACACCCAGTGCTCATCACAATAAGTGCCCTCCTGAATCCTCATCACCCTTTTAGCACATCCCCCACCGACCTCCCTCCATCAACCTTCAGTTTGTTCTCTATTGTACATTGATTTTTGTATCCTGAAACTTTACTGGATTGCTGCATTAGGTCTAATAGGGTTTTGTTTTTTTTTGGTGGAGTCTTTAGGATTTTCTATATACAAAATGATGTCATTAGTATACAGAGACCATTTTACTTCTTCCTTTCTGATTCAAGTGCCTTTTATAATTTTTTTCTTGCCTAATTGCTCAGGCTAACATGTCCAGTAATATGATGAACAGTATGGTGAGAGTAGGCACCCTTGCTTGTTTCTGATCTTAGAGGGTAAGTTTTCAACCGGTTACCATTGAGTATGATGTCATCTGTAGGCTTGTCATATATGGCCTTTTGTTATATTGAGATATATCCATTCTGTACCCAATTTTTTTAGAGTTTTTATCATGAAAGAATGTTGTATTTGGGTAAATGCTTTTTCTGCATCTACTGCAAAGATCATTTGATTTTTGTCTTTTATTCTATTAATGTGGCCTATCACACATTTAATTGATATGCATCTATTGAACCATTCTTGCCTTCTCAGGATAAATCCCACTTGAACATGATGTATGATCCTTTTAATGTGATGTCGAGGGGTGCCTGGCTCAGTTCACTGGGTATCTAACTCTTGATTTCAGTTCAGGTCATGATATCAGGGTCATGGGATCAAGCCCTGCATCTGGCTCTGCACTCAGCAAGGAGTCTGCCTGGGATTCTCTCTCTCCCCCTCCCCCTCCTCTTTCTCTAATGAAATGAATAAAATCTTTTAAAAAAATTAATGTGATGTTGAATTCAGTTTTCTAGTATTTTCTTGACAAGTTTTGCATGTATATTCATTAGAGATCTTCACCTGTAGCTTTCCTGTAGTATCCTTGTCTGGCTTTTATTTGGGGTAATGCTAGCCTTGGAAAACAAGTCTGAGAGTGTTCCTCCTCTTCAATTTTTTTAGAGTTTGAGAGGAATTAACATTAATTCTTCTTTATGTGTTTAGTAGAATTCATCCATGAAGCCATCTGGTCCTAGGCTTTTCTTTATTGGGAAGATTTTAATTACTGCTTCAATCTGCTTACTTGTTATTGGTTTGTTCAGATTTTCTATTTTTCATGATCCAAACTTGTTAGGTTGTATTTTCTAGGAATTTATTAATTTCTTCTAGGCTGTCCAGTTTGTTGGCATATAACTGTTAATAATAGTCTCCTATGGTCTTTTGTATTTATGTGGTATCAGTTGTAATATTTTTCATTTTTGATTTTTCATTTTTCATTTTTTTTTCTGATTTTTTTCATTTTTTCATTTTTCATTTCTAACTTTGAGCTCTCTCTCTTTCTCTCTCAGTAAGTCTAGCTAAAGGTTTGTGAATTTTATTTACCAACCAAGAAAACCAACTCTAAATTTTGTTGACCTTTTTTTTTTTTTTGTATTCCATATTTCATCTATTTCTATTCTAGTCTTTGTTATTTCTTTTCTTCTACTAACTTTAGGCTTAGATTCTTCTTGTTTTTATAGTTCTTTGAGGTGTAAAGTTAGGATGTTTGAGATTTTTTTTTCTTAATGCAGGCATTTATTCCTATTCGCATTCCTCTTAGCACTGATTTTGCTGTCTCCCAAAGGTTTTGGTATGTTATGTTTCCATTTTCATTTGTTTTAATATATTTTTTGTTCTCTCTTTAAATTTCATCCATGACCCATTTGCTGTTCAGGAGTGTGATGTTTAATTTCCACATACTGTAAATTTTCCAGTTTTCCTCCCATTAGTGATTTTTAGTTTCATACCATTGTCGTCAGAAACATACTTGATATGGTTTTAATCTTAAATTTGCTGAGACTTGTTTTGTAACTAACAAATAATCTATCCTAGAGAATGTTCCATGTTCACCTAAGAATGTGTATTCTGCTGCTATTCAATGGAATGTTTTATATATGGCTGTTAGGTCCATTTGATCTAAAATGTAACTCAAGTCCATTTTTCCTTATTGATTTTATATCTGGATTATCTGTCACTTGTTGAAAGTGGGGTATAGAGGTCCCCTGCTATTAATGTATTTTTTCCTATTACTTCCTTCAGATCTGTTAGTATTTGCTTAATATATTTAGGTAATCCTATGTTGGGTGCCTATATATTTAAAATTGTTATATTCTCTTGATACTTTGACCCCTTTCTCATTACATAATGACCTTCTTTATTTCTTGTTACAGTTTTTTACTTGAGTCTGTCTGATATAAGTGTAGTTACCTGCTCTGTTTGGTTCCCATTTGCTTATATACAAAGGTGCCCATATACACCTTTGAAGCTGAATGGAGTCTCTTATAGGCAGTATATTGTTGGATCTTGTTCTTTTATGCATTCAGCCACTATATGCTTTTGGATGGGATCATTTAATCCATTTACATTTAAAGTAGTTAATAATAGGTAAGGACTTAACTATTGCTATCTTGTTCATTGTTTTCTGGCTATTTTGTAGTTTCTTTGTTGTTTTACTCCTCTCTTGCTTTCTTCTTTTGTGAACTGATGAATTTTCTGTAGTGATATATTTTGATTCCCTTCTCCTGATCTTGTATGTATCTACTATAGGTTTTCATTTGTGATTCCTCTGAGACTCACCTGAAACATCTTATAAACATAACAGTCATTTTCAAACTAGTAACAACTTAACTTCAATCACATACAAAAACTCTACTCTTATCTTCTAACACTTTTTAACTTTTTTGATGTGACATTTACATCTTGTATGTTGTGTATCCATTGACATAGTATGATGGCTATAGCAATTTTTATTACTTGTGTCCTTCAATCCTTATTCTAGAATTAAGTGGTCAACACACCACTGGAACTACAGTAGTAGAGTGTTCTGAATCTGGCTATATACTTACCTTTCCCAGTGTGTTGCTTATTTTCACGTTTCTAATTATCATCCTTTTATTTCAGCATTTGTTATAAGGCAGGTCTAGTGGTAATGAACTGCCTCAGCTTTTGTTTTTTGGGGAAACGCTATCTTGCCTTTGTTTCTGAAGGACAACTTTGCTAAGTAAAGTATTCTTGGTTGGCAGTTTCTTTCTTTCAGAGCTCAGAATATGAACCCATTTTCTTATGGTCTGCAAGTTCAGTGCTGAAAATCCACTGAGGGCCAAGTGTGTGTGGCAACACCAGGTCCAAGGGGGCGTGTGGCTTATTGCCTCTGGCCATTGCCTCAGGGTCCACAGCATTGACAACTACATGATCCTGGGTGAGCACAGCATGGTGTCTGCTGAGGCTACAGCTAAGGACTAGGGCAAGTACTGGTAGTGGCCAAAGTCAGTGGTATACACATACACACTGCTGTAGGGGACAAATGCAGGTGCCTGTGTCATGGCAGGAGCTGGTTTCAAAAACACATGCAGTGGTGGGGGCCAAGGCAGGTGGCAGGGGCCAAGGCTCCCTACTGGTGTACTGGCAGCTGCAGGGGCCCTAGCTCTTGGCATGTACTACTGTGGTGGCTGTGTCTTGCCATAGGCACACAGCAGTGGAGGCTGGTGATGGAGGTTGGGCTGGAGCATGCAAATGCACAGCTGGAGGGGATCACTGCAGGTAGGGACCAAAACCAGGGCTTGATTGGGGCCCATAAGCAGCTGTAGAGATTCTGGCTATTGGCGTGCTTTCCCATGGCTGCAGTCTTCTCCCTGAGCACATGCACATCAATGAAGGCCAGTGATGGGTGTCTGGCTAGTGATACGCAAGGGCGCAGCTAGAGGAGCTAGCCTTGACTAGACACACAGTGGTGGAGGTCAGCTATGGGGAGGTTCTTTCCTTCCCAACAAGGAGAATTATTTTCTTTTTTATTCTTTTATTTTCTTTCTCTTCTCTTCTCTTTTTTTTCCCTTTTCTTTTCTTTAAGAATTGTTTATTTATTTGAGAGAGAGAGCAAGGGAAGGGTTAGAGGGAGAAAATCCCCGAGCAGACTCCCTACCATGAGATCATGACCTGAGCTGAAACCAAGAGTTGGACATCCAACCGAATGAGCCACCCAGGCACCCCAGGGGGGATTCTTTTGTAGCCTGGAAGTTTCTTTTTGGTGTGGAGCAGTGCTGGCTTGGAGGATGGGATGGTGCAGGCAAAGTCAAGCTGTCTCCCTTTGCTTTTTATGCTACTTGTTTCAGTATGTTGCTGAAGTTTCTGGACTGGCTTCCAGAGGTCTTCCAGATCTGTTTTATTCATGGAGAGCTGCCTAGTTGTTGATTTTTTTTTAAGATTTTTTTTACTTATTTATTTGACAGACAGAGATCACAAGTAGGCAGAGAGGCAGGCAGAGATAGAGGAAGGAAGCAGGCTCCCTGCTGAGCAGAGAGCCCGATGCGGGGCTCGATCCCAGGACCCTGAGATCATGACCTGAGCTGAAGGCAGAGGCTTTAACCCACTGAGCCACCCAGGCATCCCTAGTTGTTGATTTTTGTGTGGGGTACAGAGTCTGGGGTCTCCTACTCTGCCTCCTTGGTGACATCACTTTTCAATCTACCTCAGGCCCTATTGCACTTTATTTATGCATCTATCTGAGGTTGTCTTAGCATCAAGTTGACTTTTTAAGACTCAATTAATTAATTCATTTCTAGCATTCATTCATCTGGCCCTGATGGTTGATAACTCCTGCTTCTCTGGTTCAGGATTCTAGCTTAACAAAGATTCCTTCTCCCGGCCTAGTACAATCCCTTAGCTTTTCTGTAGCCTTTAGCACACCCACACCCAATTATAGCACAAATGGGCCCCTTCTAACACCTTATGTTCCCCATTCTGGTCCTGTTATGATGATCTTACAATTTTCCACTACTCTACACCCAGTTTTCTACATGAGAATGGACACTTTGTACTGTGTGACTCCTACCATCTTAGCATTCCCTACAATGTATTATTTACTATCAATTTTTTAAATTGTTTAAAAAAACACACACATATTAAGGTTGCTAGCCTTCCTCCCCCCCAACAGTCCTGGACTTGTCATTCCAATATTTTGATGAGCATGACCAACGATTTTATGAAACTATTTTTAATAAAACCCAATCTCTCCATTAATGCACCAATAGAATTCATAACTACCCATCCTTTATTGGCCCCTAGCCTAGTGGGAGCTTTGGTATAAACTCACCAGAAATGAACCAAAATGCTTGGATACATCTCGTCACATTTTAGGGCATTGGGGATATTGTGATCTAAGGAGAAGTGGTGATCCTTGTCTTTCCTGGCCATGATTAAAGCTATATCACTTAGCTTTTTTTCCCCTAGACTTGATTTCCCAAGAGACTCCGACCAAAATAGAACAGCTCCCTTATCCAATCCATCATGGAAATGTACTTGGAAAGTTTTAGCAATGGAAAGTCAGGAAGAGGAGATGCTTCATGGTCTATGGTCAAGGTCAGGATTTCACAAGACATTGCTGGAGCACATAGACTCTTGTAAAGCTGAATTCATAGGAATGTAAATTGAGGCTAATGGGGCACAATCATTTATGCTTCAAGCTTGGAAGCTTCTGGTAGCATTCTTCTGTTATTACATGTGCTTTTATTTTGGAAATAGTGATAAATAACTAATGGACTTTCAATAAAGATCTTTATCGGGGTCAGAATGGTCCCACACAAACTTTACTCTTCATCGTGTATCCAATCAGGGAGAGCAAAGTTCCTCTTCCTTCTACATGACCCCTGGATATGGCACTGAATCCATCTTGGGCTTGTAACAGCAATGCACTCAATGGAAATGTAGTTGAAGATGGAAGACTGAGGTTTGAAACTGAACACTACCACTTATAAGCTACATGATTTGAGGCGAGCCACTTAACCTCTCAAAGCCCAAGTTCCCTATCTGAAAAGTTGGGATGATAAAACTCATCTGGTTATGAAGCATAAATACAGGAAGGTATGTGAATGTCTTCATCTGTGGCCTGGCACATCATGGGGGCATGCAATAAATAGAACTAGAATTCCAACTCCGTAGATCCAGAGAAGTGGTCCCTGAATAGAGTTGTATGGGTGACATCTGGCAGAGATCACTACTTCACTCCCAGGGGCCAGCAGAAGCTGATTTCTGTGCCTCCACATGACTCCCAGGAGAGGTAATAGACCAGGGACCTCTAAAGTCAGCTCTTCTCTCTGTTACGCTTTCCCTTCTGTTCTCATGCCCCAACACTCTGACTAGATCCGAGGACAAAGCCTCAATTAAATCAAACAGCCTTCATTACATTGAAGTGACCTCCCAGAGAATGAGCGAACAAGGAGTGACCACCAGAGGTCAGAGTGAAAGGGCCTGAGGAGCCAAGCAGTGGGAGATAGAAATAACAAACAGACGGAGCCCCATTTGTTTCTTAGGGTCAATGTTTCCCATTGAAGATGTTTTGGTGTAACTAATAAATTGGAAGGTTACCATGAAAATCCTAATGTCCAGTTTTTGTGTGTGAAAAATTATGTCAGGCAAATCTGGACCCCATTCCCTCCTGACGATAATTGAAGCTAAGTCAGAGCTAACAATACAGATGGAACAGGTCCTCTTGAGTTTGACAGTTGTCTCCGTGCCTTCCTGTCTGTCCTGTATCCAGTCTAAGTATTGGTTTCCATTTATCTTCTCAAGTGCATTACCATTTCTCTTCGCTAACTGGACTATTTATATGGTAAGGAGCTTCCTAAAAAGATGAGGTCAGTTTGCATATTAAAAAGATACTCCTTGAAGCAGAAGCATGTGTTGTTAGGAGAGAGAAATGAAGTGAAAGAGAACTTGAAGTAGAAAGAGCAGCAAAGAGGTATTAAGAAGTTCAAGCTAAGCATTACAGAGGTTCCAGGTAGGCAGGAACCCTGGAGCCCTGGAGACGGGGAGAGAACAGAGTCCAGGGATATGCTGGGGATCAAATTCCGTGAGTCAGGGACTGAACGTGGAGAGTAAATGAAGGGAAAGGATGATTTTAGAGTTCACAGTAGGTCAAGACTATGTACAAGGATATTTATGGTAATGGTTTTTAGATAGTAGCAGAAAAAGAGAAAACAAAGTGAATGCCCATCAAAGCAAAATGGTACAGCGGTATATCTGTACTCTGGGACATTATGCCATCAGGAATAAGTGAGATCCAAACCAGCTGCCGTGGAGGGGGTTCCTCAAAGTGTAAGTGAAATACACTGAGGGTCATATACCAATGATCCCATCAATATAAAAGCAACAATTGGAAAACCTAAATGTGTATATATGGGCAGATATGTGTACATCCATAGACATGTACGTGATTATGCTAATGAAATGGAGGAGGCAGGAAGACAAGAGCAAAAAAATCTATATTATAAAATGCCTTTGAATTGTTAAAGAACATACATGATTCCATTTTTGTCGAATTGCCTAGGTATGTATAACCGTACAAAAGATGCATGAAACGGTTATATGGAGTTTGAGGGACTCCAAGGGATTTCAATTTTCTCATCTTGTTATAGATTATTTATAAAATTGGTATAAAATCCCCACAAGCTAGCAACATAAAACTTCTTAAAAACAAAGTTTAATTTTTTACACATCCACAATAGGCCTGTTTTCATCATAGACATGCACAAATCAAAGTAGTTTCCAGTCATTCAACATTCCTCTCGTGTTAGGTGTAAATCCCACCATGGCTGTTTACCAGCTAGACAAATTCATGCAAGGTACGTCATCTCTCTCTCAGCCTGATTTGTCTTATGTGAAAAATGGGAATGATTATCCCAACCCTGAAAGACTGTATATAGGATCAAATAGAATATTCAGAAGTACGGGGCATAGTAGGCTCTGCTTAGATGGCCACTCCTCTTTTCAGTGCTCTTAGAAAACAGAAAACACTCTCTACAAGAGTAACATGACTCATTCCAGCCATGGTCTTGAGTTCCTCCCTAACCTCCACTGACACCTTTCTGTCCATTTCCAGGAGTAATGGTTCCTCCCCTTTTCTCTAGACTTTAGTTAGTGACTTGAAGCCAACGAAGGAATTCTAGGCTGCTGGCCAGTGAGCAAGCATCAGGCCTTACATGTACTTTCTTCCCTGTCTTATTTTTGGTTGATCTGACTTCTTAGTTTAAAACTTACCATTAAATTCAAAATAATTTTTGAAATTCCTGTCCACATTTACTGAGGAAAAGACTGTTTTTGCAGGTTTTGCAAGTTTTGTTTTTGCATGTTTTACCTCAATGTAAAAAAAAAGACTAAAAATGAAGGTGGGCCTTAGGTGCAACAGCATTACTAAGTGCTCAAGGATGACCTAATGAGGTTACAGAGCTGCCCTCCCTCCCAGCCCCATTCAGATAGAACAGACATCATTTGAAGTTTTGATGCAACTATGGTCAAATCACTTTGGAAGAATTAAAATTGCCTTGTTTTTGTATATTTGTTCAGTGTCTACACTGGGAGGAACCAGAGGTTCTGAGATATTCTAGGTAAAGCTATACTGTGTTGACTCTGAAGTTGCCTAAGAATTTCAGATGTTTTTTTTTTTTTTTTAGCAAAGAAGTTACACATAAAGCTAGATAAAACCTAACCATTCAATTTTCTGGGTTCTCTGTTTTATTTCTAAAATACATCATTGGTATAGGAAAAACATATAAACAAGTATATAAATGTAAATCCCAGTCAACTGAAAGTTTCCCTCAAAATTTGCTTCTGTAGCATACAATATATTAGAATGAGTCTGTCCCAGCCCAGAGTTTTTCAAAAGAAACAGGAAAGCCCTTTTTATAACCAAGAGTTTGGACTTTTGGTATTTCTTGAAGTTGTTGATTTTGTTCGTATTTTATTTGTGAGAGAATTATATTTTTGAATGGAGTCTCCTTTTTGTCTCTAAATTACATCTTGTTCTTCTTTATGTCAGAATATTTTAAATATTTTAGAAAAAAAAACCCTTCAGTTGTGGTCACTTATGGGTAAAAATTCTATTCCATTTGGTTTACTATGATTAATATAAAGACAGAAACCAACATTTACTGTTTCTATAATGCCTTGGACATTGTTCTAGACCAAGATTTCTCAGCCTTGGCACTATGACATTTTGGACAGGATAATTCTTTGTTGCTGGAGGGGTGAGCATTCTGTCTCAGACACTGAATGAGGTTTAGTAGCAAGATCTCTGGCCTCTATCCACTAGATGCCAAAAACATGCCTCCCCACTACCATTACCACCATTTGTGACAACCAAAGTTGTCCCAGTTATTGCCAAATGTCCTTTGAGGGGCAAGATCACCCCTAGTTAAATAACCACCCCTTTTCTAGACACTTTGACACAAATAATTTTATTTGCTCTTTATAGCAGAGACTATGAGAATTCATGTTATTTTCCCAAGGCCACATAGTGGGTTAGTGAGTGGACTCAAATTTCAGTTGGTATGATTCCACAGCTCTTCCTGTTTTAGAGATCATGCTGAAGAAGAAAAAGAAACCTGACTTAAGTTCAACATTTCTTAAAACATAAAGGTTATTCTGAGTGCTATTCCTAATACTTTCTACATCTCCAAATCTCATCCTTGTCCCCAGGGTGTGCTTTTAGTTGCCACCAACCCGTAGTCTTCCTTCTAACAAATCCCTCATTTTTCTCTAAGAGATCAGTTATCTAATATGAGGGTTTGGGTTTTTTTTCAGCTTTTTCCTCTTCACCTCAAAATTCTTTTGTGATGGTTAATTTTATAAGTCAACTTGACTGGGCTGTGTTACCCAGATATTTGGTCAAACATTCTAGATATATCTATGAAAGTATTTTTTAGATGAGATTGAGTCAATAGACTTTCAATAAAGCAGATTTCCCTCCATAGTGTGGGTGGATCTCTGGAAGAAGAGGGGATTCTGCCAGGAGACCGCATTAGGGCTTGAAATGCAATTCTTGTCTAGGTCTCCAGCCTGTCAGCTTACCCTGAAGATTTTGGATTTGCCAAGCCTCCACAATCCCATAAGCCCATTCCTTAAAGTAAGTCTTCCTCTCTATACGTACATCCTATTGGTTCTGTTTCTCTGGAGAACCCTGATAACATGCTCCTTTCTGAAAAGCCCTTCCCTGGAAGCTGCTTTTCATCTAAGCCCAAACACCCCCTTCTCCACAAAGTCAGCACTACAAGCCTCTCTCCCACTCTTGCTGGTGTTGTTCTTACCATATGATGTTTGAAATGTTGGGATTTCTGTACTGGGAAATAGGGATGTTCTCTATTTCATTGTTACATTTCCAAAATATGTCTAGCACAATAACTGAATGTTGTGGATAATTAAGCTTATTCATTTGAAATGTCAAAGTTTTTCTCTAAGGTTGAAAACATCTGAAAAAATGCAACAATAAACATTTCCTTTTGATACTGCTGGACTTAGATGTTTGAATCTGAACTCTGTTTATTGAAAACATCCTTTTGGGGGTGGGGGGACCTTACTGGTTCAGTTGGAAGAGCATGCAACTCTTGATCTCAGGATCCTGAGTTTGAGCTCCACGTTGGGTGTAAAGATTACTTAAATTTTTTAAAAAAACCCTAAAAGTTAAAAACACAAAACAGACTTTTTGAGTAATTTAGTCCTCTTTCTCTTAAAAAAAAAAAAAAGTTGTTCAGAGCTGCAGTAAAAGAGCAACCCAAATGCAGAGAACTATAGTTCTGCTTATGGAACTCCAAGATCAGAGAAATCAATCCCCAAATCCAGTGGTAATGAATAGATGTGTGGTGAGAGGCTGGCTGACCGTTTCATACCTTACTACAAATTTAACTCCTTCACTCCTGTCCATAATGTCTATCTAGTATGTCCTTATAAAATTTGGGACATTAGAAAAAAATGAAACAATTATGTGTTTAATTAGATTTTTTTAAGTCAATAAGGGGGAAAAAAAGCATCAGGGTGCAAGAGAAGGAATATTTCTGCTGTTGGTGAAAAAGTTATATTGGATAGAATTTTGACCTTTAGGCTAAATACTGTGTTTTAAAATAGAAACATTTTTACAGAATTAAAAGAAACTTTTTTAAAAACTCAGTGGAGGGGTGCCAGGGTGACTCAGTCAGTTTAGCATCTGATTCTTGATTTTTGGCTCAGGTCATGATCTCAGGGTCATGAGATCAAGCCCTGTGTCAGGCTCCCCACTCAGCACAGGGTCTGCTTGAGATTCTTTCTCTCCTCTTCTCCCCTCACTGGCTTTCTCTTTCTCTCCCTCTCTCTCTCTCAAAATAAATAAATCTTTAAAAAAAAAAACAACTCAGTGAATATTTGCCACTGATGCTTTAAAAAAGTTTTTGGCAACATTCAGAATGCCCTAAATTAAAGAGAAAAACAAATTACTCACAATAACACAAACACCACAAATCACATCATTTTCATTTTAATATTTATCTCTGATTCTGTATTCCTTGTCTATAGATTTATAACTTTTTCTAGCATTTTGTTACAAAAATCTCTCTCTATCCATCTTTTTAAAAAAAATACATTTCAAAGTAAGTTTCAGACTTCAGTATACTTCACCAAGAACAAATGGCATTTATTCCAGGTATGCAAGGCTGGTTCAATATTTAAAAACCAGCTAGTATAATCTATCACATCAACTGTTAAAAAAGAAAAATCATATGATCATATTAATAAATTACAAAAAAGCATTTGACAAATTCAACACCCATTCATAATAAAAACTCTCAACAAACTAGGCATATAGAGGAACTTCCTTAACTTGATAAAGAACATTTGTAAAAAATGCGTTGCTAAGATCATACTTAATGGTGAGAAACTAGATGCCTTTTCCTCTAAAATCAGGAACAAGACAAGGATGTCCTCTCTCACCTCTCTCTCTTACTCAACGTCGTACTGGAAGTTCCAGCTAATGCAAAAAGACAAGAAAAGAAAAAATAAATGGATTAGAAAGCAAGAAATCAAACAGTCTTTGTTCACAGGTGGCATGGATGTCTATGTAGAATATACCAAAGAATGAATTTAAAAAACTAAAAACTGCTGGAACCAATAAGCAATTACAGCAAGTTTGCAGGATACAAGATCAATAGTACAAAGGCAGTGATTTTTCTATATGCAGCAATAAACTACTGGAATCTCAAGTCTTATAAAAATACCATTTACATGAACACTAAAAAATTTTTTTTAAATAAACACTGGAGTATAATCTAACAAACTATGTAAAAGATCAATATGAGAAAAACTATGAAATTCAGGTGAAAATAATCAAAGAATATTCAAGTAAATGGAGAGGTGTCTTTTTAAAGATTTCTTGTTCATTTTTAAGGAATATCTTCACTCAGTGTGGGGCTCGAAACTACGACCCCAAGATCAAGCATCACATGTTCTACCAACTGAGCCAGCCAGGCACTCCATGACAGTCTATGTTCATGGATAAAAAGACTCAATATTATCAAAATATCAGTTCTTCCCAACTTAATTTATAGATTCTGCACATTCTCAAAATCCCAGAAAATTATTTTGGTGGCTATGAACAAACTAATTCAAAAATTTATATGGAAAGGCTAAAGACCCATAATGGCCTACACATCACTGGCAGGGAACAAAGAGGAATAATACTACCTGACTTCAAAACTCAGTATAAAGGCATAGTGATTCACACAGTTAGTTATTGGTGAAATAGCAGACAAACAGACCAATAGAATGAATAGAGTAGATAGTCTAGAAATAGACCCACACAAAATAGTCAACTGATCTTTGACAAAAGAACAAAAGCAATTGAGGGGAAAGGATCATCTTTTTGATAAGTGGTGTTAGAACTACTGGATAACCCCATGAAAAAAATATCTAGACACAGACCTTATACCTTTCACAAAAATTAACTCCAAATGGATTACAGATGTAAAATGCACCATAAAACTTCTGTATGATAAATAGGAAAAACCTAGGTGACTTTGGGTTTGGTGATAACTTTTAGATACAACACCAAAAGTATGATCAATGAAAGAAAAAAACGGCAAGTTGTATTCCATTAAAATTTTAAATTTCTGCTCTGTAAAGGACACATTCAATAAGGAAACAACCAATTAAAACATGGGCAAACACCTTGGATAGTCACCGCACTGAGGAATACATACAGATGGCAAAACATCAGATACATAACATCAGATACATACAAAACATCAGATACAAAACATACAGATGCTTAACATCAGAAGTCATTAATTAAAGAATTACAAATTAAAATAACCACTGCCTACCTACTAGAATGGCAAAAACCAAACCACTGACAATACCAAATGATGATTTGGGTGTGGAGCAACAGGAACTCTGTCATTACTGATGGGAATCCAAAATGGTACCACTACTTTGGGACACAGTTTGGCACTTTCTTACGAAGATAAACAGAGTCTCCATAAAAATCTGGTAATAGTTCTCCCAGGTGTTTATCTAAATGAGTTGAAAACATATATCCATACAAAAACCTACACATGAATGTTTGTAGCAGCTTTATTCATAATTGCCAAAAACTGGATGCAATCAAGATGTCCTTCAGTAAGTCGATGGATAAGCAAACAGCTGTATATCCAAATGATGGAATATTATTCTGCAATGAAATTAACTATTAAACCATGAAGACATGGAAAAACCTTAAGTGCATATTGCTAAGTGAAAGATACTAATTTGAAAAGGCCACATATGGTATGTTGTGGACTGAATTGTGTCTCTCCAAATCCATAATTTAATGACTTCACCCCCAATGTTACTGTACTTGGAGATCGGCCATTTGGGGAGGCAATTAAGGTTAAATGAGATCATAAGGATGGGACCCTTATTCACTAGGACTCATGCTCTTAGAAGAAGAGATCCAGGGCTCTCTTTCTCTCTGTGTGAACACAGAGCAGCCATGTGAGGACTGTCTAGAAGCCAGAAATAGAGGTCTCTACAGACACCAATGCTTATGGTGTTGATATTGGACTTCTGACCTCTATAACTCCGGAAAAAATATTTTGTCGTTTGAGCCACCTACTGTGTGGTATCTCCTAGTGGCAACCCGAGGAGACAAATACATGGTATGATTCGAAATATCTGATATCTGGAAAAGATAAAACTGTAAATTGAATAAAAATATTGGTGGTTCAATGAGGTATCACCTCACACCAGTCAGAATGGCTAAAATTAACAAGTCAGGAAATGACAGATGCTGGCGAGGATGTGGAGAAAGGAGAA
>PISX010021920.1:0-10726 GCA_004024625.1 Mellivora capensis
CCGTTGAGATCAGGAACACGACAAGGATGCCCACTCTCACCACTCTTGTTCAACATAGTATTAGAAGTCCTAGCAACAGCAATCAGACAACAAAGAGAAATAAAAGGTATCCAAATTGGTAAGGAAGAAGTCAAACTCTCTCTCTTCGCAGATGACATGATACTCTATATGGAAAACCCAAAAGACTCCACCCCCAAACTACTAGAACTCATACAGCAAGTCAGTAACGTGGCAGGATA
The DNA here is from genome assembly GCA_004024625.1 of Mellivora capensis. Lineage (NCBI taxonomy): Eukaryota > Metazoa > Chordata > Mammalia > Carnivora > Mustelidae > Mellivora > Mellivora capensis. The sequence continues at coordinate 240 of PISX010021920.1, forward strand.
TAAAGTCAATGCAGTCAATCTTTCATATTCACTTTCCTCTGTTTGAAATATGTAGAGTGAATTATGTTTTCTTGATTGACACTCATAGAAAACCAAGTAATTCAAGTATATGTATGTTACTAGTGTATTTTTACATGTATTTCTGGATGTTTAATTTAGGGTAACATTCCCATTTTTTACAATATATGATAATTTTTAAAAACATGTTTACTATATTTTTTACTAAGTTTAGGATGTACAACCTCTGTAATTAACAACATGTAGAATGTATTAAATAGATCCGATTTTCCTGAAAGTTTCTTTGGGGGTGGAAAGCTCCCAAAATTACCTGATATATTTCTAGAGCCCTTTGTATGCCTGCATCTACTGTGTGCCTTGTATTTGTGGTTGTATCTACTGTAGCTTTGCTCAGTTAAAGTGCGATCCTCTCCTCTTTTTATTGCCCAAATTATGATATTTCCAAAATTTATATCTGTACCGAGAGCACACATAAATGACATAATACCATGTATTATTCTAAGACCATAGCATTTTATGTCAGTTTGGAATGCATTTATTATGATGCAATGCAAAACAAAAACAAAACCTACCAGTTTAGCCTATGTTATGGCATTTCTTTACTGGGAGTTTTAATGTATAATTTTTTATAGAGAGAAGGATATTGATATTTTCCCGTGAGAGGACAATACATGATGAAAAAAGGAAGAATACTCCAGAGACATCATTTATACAGTTGAAAGTACAAAGAAGCATTTATTTTGTTTGTCCAAAGTATCTTCAATATATAGGCCAGAGAATAGTTTTTTGTTTGTTTGTCTTTGCTGTGTTTGTTATGGTGACAGACATTTGGTTTCAGAGAAACATAGGTCATTTACAATAATGGTATAGTTTCCTGGAATGCTTATGTGGCTAACATTTAAATTTTCTTCCTTAGAAAATCCTTTCAGGGCAAAATCATTTAATCTGACCATTTCTTTGATGTTTGAGATCCTTTCTAAACTTCCTAGGCACAGAATATTTCTATTTTCATGCTCACACCATTTCTATGATGAGGAACTTAGTAAATCCTAAGTAATACATTCTAATATGTTTTTCCTGAGCTATTATTTATCTCCTTGTGACTTCCATTCCTTTGGGCAAAATAAATTGATTTTTTTTTGTTTTATAGCTTTGCAAATATTTAAAGAAAGTCAAGTTAACCAGCAAAAAAGGAAGATATATATGAAACAACAAAAAAAAGTTAAGAATTTTCAAACATTTTTAAGGTATTCTATACCATGTCCACCAAATAAATCTTAAACACCTTACAAAGATTTTTCACGGATGTATACTCTCATTCAGGCTCTGTGTGAAATGGGTAAAGTTTGGGGAAAGACACACACACATACACAAACCTGAAGTGGTCTTATTAAAATTCACTGAACTGAGCAACTAACAAAATGCCCAAGTTATTCCTGTATTTACAATAGAGGGAAAGTAAGCACAAACTAATGACTTGATTATGGGAGAGAGTGGACACATACATTATGCCCAAAGGACTAGTCACTGAAATTACACTGGAAAGGATTATTTTCTTACAGTCCTAAGTTTGGGGGACTGTACAGAACAGTGGCTTTAAAAGTTTGGTCCCTGAACCAGCAGTATTAGCATCACCTGGGGACTTGGGTGAACACAAATTTTCAAGCCTCTCAGTAATAATACAAAATTAAGAACTCATGTGTTGCAGCTCATGCTGCTTCAAAACCCCCCCCAAGGGATTCTGAACCATGGTATAATTGGAAACAATGGATAAGAAATATAGTCTTCTCTAAGTTTTGTTTGTTTGCAACTTTAATAAATATGCATAAAAAATAAAAATTGGTAGCAATGATGCTACCAATATTAAATTTGATTGATACAAATCACATAAATGCTTCCCTATGTCAAAGTGGTAAATAGGAAATGTAAAAATTCTTCAGGTGTGCTTCAGCAGAGTCTAAGTAAGCCTAGGGTGGGTGATGGTCCAGTAAGGTCAAAGAAAATACTCAAAGAAAACAGTGGATGCATAGACTTATTGGGGGAACTTACTTAGAGTGAGTCCAAGAACTATTGACTGGACAAAACATCTACTGCTGGGATCTATATGCAGCAAATTTTTTAGGTTTTTTGTTTGTATTGTTTTGTTTGTTTGTTTGTTTTAAATCCTAGCAAGCAACCCTAGCAAGTATCAGTGGCCCTTTGCCTCCTTGCATGGCCAGTGTTTCCTAGGGAATCAAGGCTTGCCATCTGGACACTCTTTGTTGAAAGGGAAACCCACCAGGTTTAAAAAAAAAATCACACTTCTCCCTTCTTATTCTCACAAAACTTTCCCAGAGATGGGTCAGAATTAAGGGAAAGAAATTCTTGTCTTGTTCTTTCTGGAACCAACAACTTCCTTGAGAATAGTGTTGCACTAGTGTGGTAAATACAGAATTAGTGGTCCAGAACGTGAACCATGTTTATGTGTCATGCAGATAAACTTTTAAAACGTTATTGGCTATTTATGCATGTCATATTCATTTGTATTATTTAAAGTATTCATTTACATTTTTATATCCCTTTGCTACATATTGACTACTTGGTAAATTCATTAGCAATATTCTCTGTCTCAAATTCTCTCCTGGTCTATGTTTGGTCTACACTAGATTCCTTCTAAGTGAACTTTTATTCCAATGACTATTCCAGTCAATTGAATTAATTTTTATATAGCCTTTTCAAAATGCCTGCTCATTCTGTTTTATAATTTATTGTTCTTTGGGTGGTGGAACTATCCCTTCATTTGTTTTGTTGAGTAACTTAAATATATTTATTTGAAGACCTTGAAATGTCTCATAAATTTCATTTCATTATCATGAGTGTTGTCTGCTTTCCTAAACAATACAATTTTTCAGGTTTTTAAATTGCTTTCTGGGATCATTTCTGTTGCTATAGTTTAAGGGCCAACATCAGTTCATCTGCCCTTTCCTTTGATGTCTGAAACTCACAGTAGATAGCCCAGCCCACAGAGTATTTCCATACACATTCACACTACTTCAAAGATAGCAGACTCACTAAATCCTGAGTAATACTTTCAAATCCTTTTTTTTGAACAATAATTTATTCCTTGTGTTTTTTTTCCCCTCCTTATTTCTTTTCTCTTTCTATAATCATCCTTCCATGCCCAATAGATTCATGATTGCCCCAACACTCTTGTGCTCCTGCCTGTCATGTCATATGACATTTCACAGCTCCTGCCTAAAGGGGGAATGGGAATAATACAGGCCCAATCCAAAAGCCGGTGGGAAGTTTGGTTCACATTCTGAGTGGGACTATATGTGGGTCCTTCATCTCACAAGACTAATAGTTTGCTAAAATCTGCAGTATCTGCAGTATCTGGTAATACAAACATGTTTTGCACTTTTTTTCCCCCCATTAGACTCTCACAATGGAAACACATACCCAGACCCTACAAATACTTTTTCTGTCTTATTTTCACCTTTGAAGAAGTTTTAATTCCTTTACTTTGGAGATGTCAAATTTTGAGCTACCACTACCTGTTCCTTGACCTGAACCTGGCAATACATCAGCTTCAGTCCTTCTTCCCTCTTTATACTGTTGCTCCACCTTCAGCTCATAAATAGGTTTATCTTTATTCTTTGTATTGTTTTTTCTAGTTAGTTTTGTTTTATACTTTATCTATCACTGTTACATATTTAAAACAGAAAGAGTATATCAAGGAAAGAAAATTTAAGAACATCTTAGCTGGAAATCACTTACTATGAATTTTCAAACTTGAGTCATGACTTTCTATGGAAAAACCACTGGATGGACATTTTATCCCTAAGTCAATGGTTTTGTTCAGAAGCAAGCTGCAGGAGATGAGTTAGGAGCCAAGTTGACACTAGAAATGTAGAGATATTCAGGCCTCAGGAATACAAACAGGGCTGAAGCATCACCTGGGACTATCTGCTGTGTGCTCAAGAGAGAGCCACAACAGCAAAAATTTGCAGGTATTGACAGAAGTCTAATATCCCAAAGATAATTAAGAATATGCTATAGAAGTAAAAGAGGAACTAATAAAAACATCTCTACGCATCAAGAGTGCAGCTACCAAGAAAATTCACTGGTCTGTCTTTGGTTATGAAATGTGAGACACATGATGTCAAATACCTCTGACCAGTGAGGCATCTCAATCTGTCAGTAGGGTCAAGACAATAACCATAGACTCTGCATCATGTTTCTGTTATTTCCTGTTGCTCCTGCTGTCATCGTCATCATCAATGTGTTCAGTGATCTTATCTCCTATGTTCCTGGTTCAAGCAAAATATTGCAATAAATAACATAAGACTGGGACGCCTGGGTGGCTCAGTTGGTTAAGCAGCCGCCTTCAGCTCAGGCCATGATCCCAGCGTCCTGGGATTGAGTCCCACATCAGGCTCCTTGCTTGGCAGGGAGCCTGCTTCTCCCTCTGCTTCTGCCTGTCACTCTGCCTGTGCTCACTCACTCTCTCTCCCTCTCTGACAAATAAATAAATTTAAAAAAATTTTTAAATAACATAAGACTATAGTGCTTTAAATATATTCTTTAGATCAGAAAATTCAAAAGTGGTCCTATACTTGGGAACTTGCCATTCTTTATCTTGGTTTGAAAAAGACCACAGACTCTTCACTATAGAGAACAAACTGAGGGTTAACAGAAGAAAGATGGGTGGAGGATGGGTTAAAAAGATAATGGGGATTAAGGAGGCACTTGTGATGAGCACCAGGTGTTGTAGGTAAGTGATGAATCACTAGATTCTACATCGGAAACTAATATTACACTGTATGTTAACTAACTGGAATTTAAATAAAAACTTGAAAAAAAAGAAAAAGAAAAAGATTGCCAGGAAGTTATAAACCATTACTAATAAGCTAATTGGGCAAAGTTCAGAGATAACATTTTGATTGATTCAAAAGAAAGGTATTCAATACTTTCAGATCAAATGCTTTTGTAAACAACATATTTTAAACAACATTACATTAAAATGGATTTCTTTGGACTTTAATTTCATGTTTGAGAAAATAGCAAAGGTAATTTCTAGTGTATTGATCCCAAGACTAAAATATTTGCAAGAGAAAACTTTTTAATCATACACTTACATTGATTAACAAATTTACCTCTTATATATTACATCTCTGCACTTAGTAAATTTTAGCAGTCTCTCCAGCTGCATTCCAGTATCCTCATATATTCTGAGTTATCTGAATAGCATAAAACAAGAAAAGATTCAAATCTATTGTAAATTTTGTAAGGAGAAAACCTCCAATTCTTGCTTATTTATAGGCTCATCAGATATATTCTATTAGTGTGTATTAGTGTGTATTTGAGTGTGATTTCTTCAACTTCAATATATAGTTACTTTAAAAATATATAACCTTTATTTTCCCAATTCACAATACTGTTACTGTAATGACTATCCTTCCAAACTTTGAAGAAGGATATAGTCCCATGAGTGAAAGCAGATGAGGGCATCTCAGTCTTATTTCTTGCTAAATGTGACACATGGAAATCTCTGTACAAGTTGTAAACTCGTGTATTTTCAGGGACTAAGAAATTCATACAATAAAGGGTTATGGAGCCTTTAGCAAATTGGGGCTGTTATATCACCAGAAGGTGGAAAAAATGTGGAAAGTATACAGATCCACTATTTTTAGGCCCATTACTTAGTCTACAGGTTGCTAATTGTATCCCCAATTCCATTTAAAAACCTTTTACTTCAAAACAAAACAAAACAAAACCCAAACATTTTGCCCTGGATTATTCTTTTCTATTTACTCTCATTAAAGTTTGGCGAGACATGGGGTGCCCCTATGGCTCAGTCACATGGCAGTGTCTGCCTTCAGCTCAGGTCATGATCCTGGGGTCTTAGGATCAAGCCCCATGTCAGGCTTCCTGCTGAGCAGGAGCCTCCTTCTCTCTCTTCCTCTGCAGGTGTCCCTGCTTGTGCTCTCTCTCTCTCTCAAATAAACAAATAAAATTAAAAAAAAAAAAATAGTGAGACTCACTTAAGGCATTTCAGGGAATTTTGTAACATCTAGTCTTACACCATTAATCCAATATAAATTTGTGAATCTCAAGTTATTACTTATCTTCAAAGGCTGTATATAGGAAGAACTGACCTCTTCCAATTAAAAAAATAATATTGTCTCTTAATCTTCCATTCAAATTAATTTATGACTGATGATATTTCCAAATTTTATTAAAATTATAAAATAATTTAAATGTATTTATTAACTTTGCATGGCAAACAGCAAAGCATATTAATTTCTTCATTGCTGATAGTATGCTTTTATTATTATGAACCAGGGTATGTATAAGAGACAACCAAAATTATTATTGTTTTGGGCAGAGGTTCATCAATGCTTAAATGTAGTAGTCTAAATAATCTCATCCCAAAAATATTGGTATTAACAACTACTTGTGGGTACATCTTTACAACTAACATCTCAGTAATAAAGAGGTGTTACTTTAAAGCAAGGCTTTCTCAAGTGTGGGCCCCCAAAATATTCTCATATGGTCAAGGGAATCAAATCATCTTTATATGCCATTTCTGCACTTCACATGCCATCCTGTGGTCTCTAGTACTACCAGCTCCCAATTTTTATCATGTTCAGGCACCTATTTTAGAAGTAAAAGCAAGAATGATAAATTCAGACTTCAGCAGATAAGTGGAAATTGTCTCCAGGACTTATAAAATAAATACAGACATGAAAAGTGTTTCTATTAATGCCTTAATATTTGATATGCATTTTGTCAACCAAAATAGATTTCATATAACATTAAGGTTTATAGTATATTTGTTAGAAAGAATATCACTTTAGTTTGGAAACAACTTTTGGTGGACATATTGATTCATTAGTTTATCAAAATAACATGTGGGCAAAACATTTACATATAAGAGAGATATTTGGAATATCACATTATTCATTAAATCTATTCTTTTTTTATGTTTGTTTATTTTGTTTAGTTATCCCTACACCCAACATAAGGTTGAAATTTATAATCTCAAGATCAAGAGTCACATGCTCTTCTGACTGAGCTGGACAGATGCCCTCATTCTTCTTTTAATAAACAAATATTTACTATGATAAAGTGTTTAGTTTTCAGGTGTATATTACAGCTGTTATAAGAAAACTGGAATTACTCTGTCCCTTTTTTTCACTATTTTTGTCATTTCCTCAGCAAATTTTTATTTTTCAGCCAATTTGTACTAAATATTTATACTTGTTTCTTAGCTGCTGTATCAAAATATCACAAACTGGGTGGCTTAAAACAAGCAAATTTATTCTCTCACCGTTCTGGAAACTAAAAACACAGGATTAATCTGATGGATGTCCCATGGTCCCTCTGAAATCTGAAGGAGTGAAACCTTCCTTGCTTCTTCCTGGTTTGTGTTTATTTGCCTGCAATCTTTTGTGGTCCTTGGTTTACAGCTACTACACTTCCACCTTTGCTTCCATCATCACATGGTGTCTCCTCTCTTGGGTCTCTGTCTCTTCGCTTAGAGGACACCAATCATACTTGAAAAAGTCTGCTTTGTTTCAGTACTGCCTCATCTTAATTTGATAACATCACAAAGACCCTATTTCCCTGTAAAGTAACATTCATGAATACTGAAAATTTGGGGCACCTGGGTGGCTCAGTGGGTTAAAGCCTCTGCCTTTGGCTCAGGTCATAATCTCAGGGTCCTGGGATCAAGCCCTATACTGGGTTCTCTGATTAGCAGGGAGCCTGCTTCTCCCTCCCTCTCTGCCTGCCTCTCTGTCTACTTGTGATCTTTCTCTCTCTGTCAATAAATAAATAAAATCTTCTTAAAAAATGAGTACTGGGAATTAGGATTTCAGCATACCTTATTGTGGAACACAGTTCAATCCCAAATAGCTTATCCTACAGCCCTCCAAATTTACATCTTTCCTTTGTGCTAAATATACTCACCTAAACACAATAGCCCCCCAAATCATAATCCATCCTACCATCAACTCAAAAAGTTCCAAATATTATCACCTTAATGATTTGAATCAGTTATGGATAAGATTCAATGTATGTGTTCCTCTTTGTGGAAAACAAGCTATTTACTTCTAAAATCAATGGTAGTGAATTCATAGGATAGACATTCCCATTCCAAAAGGAAGAAATTGCAATGAGTAAAGGGATCATGGCACTGGGTGTGGTGTAAAACTATGAACTCTGTTACGCTGAAAAGAAAAAAAAAAAAAAAGGGGATCATGGGTCCCAATCAAGATGGCACCTCAGTTGGGCAAATTCTATTAGGTTTCAGGGCCATATAATAATAATCTGTGTCTGGGTACTCTGTCCTCTGGGACTACTGGGATGGCAGCCCTGCTCTTTAGGTCCACTAGCATGTGGAGTAGTTGGTCTCACCCTCTGAAGACACCACTGGCCATGCCTGTACATGCATGGTTCTGGTCTCAGAGTCTTTCTTCCTTCCTTCACTCTGACTCTGTTCCTTTCCTCCCAGAATAGTGACATTTCTATTGGTATAAAATTTTCAAAATTTTTTCTTTCTCTTGTGCAATTAATGAAAGTCCAAAGCAATCAGACAAGAAAGTAGTCTACAGATCTTTCCTGTGTACTTGCATTTCTATTCCTGGCTTCCACTAAGATGGTTGATTAGATCCATGAATTGCACAACTCATCTCTTGAAAATTTCCCAGCCTCATTCTGACTGTTCTCTCCAGAGCACACTTTCTTCTTTTTTGTAATATGGATATGTTGAGAGTTTTCCAAACCATCAAGTGGTGGTTCTAATTTGCTTAATACTTTATTCTTCAATTTATATATTTGCTCCCACATTTTATTATAAGCAATAAGGAGAAAACAGGTTGCTCCTTCCACATTTTGTTTGAAAATTTCCTCAGCCAAATATCCAAATTCTTCACTTATAAGTTCTACTTCTCACTAAAAACTAGTACATCATTGACCCGAGTTCACTTTCAAAAATCTCCTTTCCTCCATTGTCCAATAGTATGTTTGTCATTGCCTTTTTGACCTAATCTCACCAGAAGGAACAAAATGATGTTCTTCTCTTGTATAATAGCTGGCTGGGTTTCCTTTGGCTCTTTCAACTCAAATACTATGAAAACAATCACAGTGAATGTACTAGCCACTCAAATTGTGATTACAAGACGGCTGAACAGGTTTTAATATAAAAAGCATTAATCATATCACTGGGGGACTCACAGTGGATGGGAAGTCCTTAATAACTGCTAAGATGTGTGAGGTTAAAGTTAAAAAAAAATTGAAATCTAAGGATTGCTCATAAGTAGAGTAACAATATTAAAAGTCATAAATCACAGTTTTAAATAATAAGCATAAATCATCATATAATGCTAATAATTTCAAAATATCAAAAGTAATGTTAATTTTTGTATTTCAACCAAGGTATCTGTGGTAGTTATGGAGGTGTGCCATCACATATTTCTTCAAGAAAGAACTCGCTGAGAGCAATGTAGTTATCTGACAGCCTCAAACCACAGTACTCATGCCAAGACTATGCATGGTTGAGATTTTCACTGACAAATTATGGCCACGTGAACCAGACACCAGGTCCTTTCCACCAAAGTTGGGAGTGGACTTTTTTAATGGGCAATCTTATTAATTAATTAATTTATTTATTTACCTATTTATTCATTTATTTATTTCTTATTAACATGTAATGTATTATTAGCCCCAGTGGTACAGGTCTGTGAATTGCCAGGTTTACACACTTCACAGCATTCACCATAGCACATACCCTCCCCAATGTCCATAATCCCACCGCCCTCTCCCTACACCCCTCCCCCCAGCGCCCCTCACTTTGTTTTGTGACATTAAGAGTCTCTTATGGTTTGTCTCCTTCCTGATCCCATCTTGTTTCATTTATTCTTTTCCTACCCCCAAAACCCCCGACGTTGCATCTCCACTTCCTCATATCAGGGAGATCATATGATAGTTGTCTTTCTCTGATTGACTTATTTCACTAAGCATAATACCCTCTAGTTCCATCCATGTCGTTGCAAATGGCAAGATTCATTTCTTTTGATGGCTTCATAGTATTCCATTGTATATATATATATACCACATCTTCTTTATCCATTCATTTGTTGATGGACATCTAGGTTCTTTCAATAGTTTGGCTATTGTGGACATTGCTGCCATAAACATTCAGGTGCACGTGCCCCTTAGGATCATTACATTTGTATCTTTAAGGTAAATACCCAGTAGTGCAATACTTGGTCACAGGGTAGCTCTATTTTCAACTTTTTGAGGAACCTCTATGCTGTTTTCCAGAGTGGTTGCACCAGCTTGCATTCCCACCAACAGTGTAGGAGGGTTCCCCTTTCTCCTCATCCTCACCAGCATCTGTCATTTCCTGACTTGTTAATTTCAGCCATTCTGAATAGTGTGAGGTGCTATCTCATTTTGGTTTTAATTTGTATTTTCCCAATGCT
>PISX010021920.1:10826-32780 GCA_004024625.1 Mellivora capensis
GTCTGTTCATGTCCTCTGCCCATTTCTTGATTGGATTATTTGTTCTTTGGGTGTTGAGTTTGCTAAGCTCTTTATAGATTTTGGATACTAGCCCTTTATCTGATATGTCGTTTGCAAATATCTTCTCCCATTCTGTCAGTTGTCTTTTGGTTTTGTTAACTGTTTCCTTTGCTGTGCAAAAGCTTTTGATCTTGATGAAGTCCTAATAGTTCACTTTTGCCCTTGCTTCACATGCCTTTGACAACGGTCGTAGGAAGAAGTTGCTGCAGCTGACGTTGAAGGTGTTGCTGCCTGTGTTCTCCTCAAGGATTTTGATGGATTCCTTTCTCACATTGAGGTCCTTCATTCATTTTGAGTCTATTTTCATGTGTGGTGTAAGGAAATAGTCCAATTTCATTTTTCTGTATGTGGCTGTCCAATTTTCCCAGCACCATTTGTTGAAGAGACTGTCTTTTTCCATTGGACATTCTTTCCTGCTTTGTCAAAGATTAGTTGAACATAGACTTGAGTGTCTATTTCTGGGGCTCTCTATTCTGCTCCACTGACCTATGTGTGTGTTTTTGAGCCAGTACCATACTGTCTTGATGATGACAGCTTTGTAATATTCCTTGAAGTCTCGAATTGTGATGCCACCAACTTTGGCTTTCTTTTTCAATATTCCTCTGGCTATTCGAGGTCTTTTCTGGTTCCATATAAATTTTAGGATTATTTGTTCCATTTCCTTGAAAAAAAATGGATGGGATTTAGACAGGGACTGCATTAAATGTGTAGATTGCTTTAGATAGCATAGACATTTTCACAGTATTTATTCTTCCAATCCAGGAGCATGGAACATTTTTACATTTCTTTGCGTCTTCCTCAATTTCTTTCATGAGTATAGTTTTCTGACTATAGATTCTTTGGCTCTTCAGTTAGGTTTACTCCTAGGTATCTTGTGGTATTGGGTGCAATTGTAAATGGGATATGCACCTTAATTTCTCTTTCTTCTGTCTTGTTGTTGGTGTAAAGAAATGCAACTGATTTCTGTGCATTGACATTACATCCTGACACTTTACTGAATTCCTGTACAAGTTATAGGAGATTTGGAGTTGAGTCCTTTAGGTTTTCCACATATAGCATCATATCATCTGCAAAGAGTGATAGTTTGACTTCTTCTACTGATTTTGGATGCCTTTAATTTCTTTTTGTTGTCTGATTGCTGAAGCTAGGACTCCTAGTACTATGTTGAATAGCAGTGGTGATAATGGACATCCCTGCCGTGTTCCTGACCTTAGTGGAAAAGCTCTTGGTTTTTCTCCATTGGGTATGATATTCACAGTGGGTTTTTCATAGATGGATTGGACAATATTGAGGTATGTGCCCTCTATCCCTACACTTTGAAGAGTTTTGATCAGGAAGGGATGCTGTACTTTGTCAAATGTTTTTTCAGCATCTATTGAGAGGATCATATGGTTCTTGTTCTTTCTTTTTTTAATGTGTTGTATCACATTGATTGATTTGCGGATGTTGAATCAACCTTGCAGCCCTGGAATAAATCCCACTTGGTCGTGGTGAATGATCCTTTCAATGTACTGTTGGGTCCTATTGGCAAGTATTTTGGTGAGAATTTTGCATCTGTGTTCATCAAGGATATTGGTCTGTAATTCTCTTTTTTGATGGGATCCTTGTCTGGTTTTGGGATCAAGGTGATGCTGGCCTCATAAAATGAGTTTGGAAGTTTTCCTGCCATTTCTATTTTTTGGAACAGTTTCAGGAGAATAGGAATTAATTCTTCTTTAAATGTTTGGTATAATTCCCCTGGGAAGCCGTCTGGCCCTGGGCTTTTGTTTGTCTGGAGATTTTTGATGACTGTTTCAATCTCCTTACTGGTTATGGGTCTGTTCAGGTTTTCAATTTCTTCCTGGTTCAGTTGTGGTAGTTTATATGTCTCTAGGAATGCATCCATTTCTTCCAGATTGTCAAATTTGTTGGTGTAGAGTTGCTCATAGTATGTTCTTATAATTGTTTGTATTTCTTTGGTGTTGGTTGTGATTTCTCCTCTTTCATTCATGATTTTATTTATTTGGGTTCTTTCTCTTTTCTTTTTGTTAAATCTGGCCAGGGGTTTATCAATCTTATTAATTCTTTCAAAGAACCATCTGCTAGTTTTGTTGATCTGTTCTATTGTTTTTTTTGTTGTTGTTGTTGTTTATATTTCATTGATTTCTGCTCTGATCTTTATGATTTCTCTTCTCCTGCTGGGTTTATGATTTTTTTTTTCTGTTCTTTCTCCAGCTCCTTTATGTGTAAGGTTAGGTTATGTATTTGAGACCTTTCTTGTTTCTTGGGAAAGACTTGTACAGCTATATATTTTCCTCTCAGGACTGCCTTTGCTGTGTCCCACAGATTTTGAACCATTGTGTTTTTATTATCATTTGTTTCCCTGATATTTTTCAATTCTTCTTTAATTTCCTGATTGCCCTTTCATTCTTTAGTAGGATGCTCTTTAGTCTCCATGTATTTGAGTTCTTTCCAAATTTCCTCTTGTGATTGAGTTCTAGCTTCAGAGCATTGTGGTCTGAAAATATGCAGGGAATGATCCCAATCTTTTGATACTGGTTGAGACCTGATTTATGACCCAGGATGTGATCTATTCTGGAGAATGTTCCATGTGCACTAGAGATGAATGTGTATTCTGTTGCTTTGGGGTGGAATGTTCTGAATATATCTGTGATGTACATCTGGTCCAGTGTGTCATTTAAGGCCTTTATTTCCTTGTTGATCTTTTGCTTGGGTGATGTGTCCATTTCAGTGAGGAGTGTCTTAAAGTCCCCTACTATTATTGTACTATTGTCGATGTGTTTCTTTGATTTTGTTATTAATTGCTTTATATAGTTGGCTGCTCCCACATTAGGGGCATAGATATTTAAAATTGCTAGATCTTCTTGTTGGACAGACCCTTTGAGTATGATATAGTGTCCTTCCTCATCTCTTATTATAGTCTTTGGTTTAAAATCAAATTGATCTAAGGATTTTCACCCCAGCTTTCTTTTGATGTCCATTAGCATGGAAAATTGTTTTCCATGCCCTCACTTTAAATCTGGAGGTGTCTTCGGGTCTAAAATGAGTTTCGTGTAGACAGCATATTGATGGGTTTTGTTCTTTTATCCCTTCTGATACCCTGTATATTTTGATGGGGCATTTAGCCCATTTACATTATGAGTAACTATTGAGAGATATGAATTTAGTGCCATTGTATTGCCTGTAAGGTGACTATTACTGCATATTGTCTATGTTCCTTTCTGGTCTACTACTTTTAGGCTCTCTCTTTGCTTAGAGGACCCCTTTCAATATTTCCTGGAGAGCTGATTTGGTGTTTACAAATTCTTTTAGTCCTAGAAGCTTTTAATCTCTCCTTCTATTTTCAGTGATAGCCTAGCTGGATATAGCATTCTTGGCTGCATGTTTTTCTCGTTCAGTGCTCTGCATATATCGTGCCAGTTCTTTCTGGTCTGCCATGCCTCTGTGGATAAGTCTGCTGCCAATCAAATATTTTTACCATTGTATGTTACAGACTTCTTGTCCTGAGCTGCTTTCAGGATTTTTTCTTTATCACTAAGACTTGTAAATTTTACTATTAGATGATGGGGTGTCGACCTATTCTTATTGATTTTGAGTGGGGTTCTCTGTGCCTCCTGGATTTTGATGCTTGTTCCCTTTGCCATATTAAGGAAAATCTCTACAATAATTCTCTCCAATATACCTTCTGCCCCCCTCTCTCTTTCTTCTTCTTCTGGAATCCCAATTATTCTAATGTTTTTTCATCTTACGGTATCACTTATCTCTCAAATTCTCCCCTCATGGTCCAGTCGTTGTTTGTCTCTCTTTAGTTCAGCTTCTTTATTCTCTGTTATTTGGTCTTACATATCACTAATTCTCTCTTCTGCCTCATTTATCCTACCAGTAAGAGCCTCCATTTTTTATTGCACTTCATTAACAGCTTTTTTAATTCCAACTTCGTCAGATTTTAGTTCTTTAATTTCTCCAGAAAGGCATTTATTTCTCCAGACAGGGTTTCTCTAATATCTTCCATGCCTTTTTTGAGCTCGGCTAGCACCTTGAGAATCATCATTCTGAACTCTAGATCTAACATATTACCAATGTCTATATTGATTATGTCCCTAGCCTTTGGTACTGCCTCTTGTTCTTTTTTTGTGGTGAGTTTTTCTGCCTTGTCATTTTATCAAGATAAGAATATAGAAGGAGTGAATAAAATACTAAAAGGGTGGCAAAGACCCCAGGAAAATATGCTTTAACCAAATGAGAAGAGACCCCAAATCATGGGGGGAGTAAAGAGGGTAAAAAGAAGTTCAGGAAAAAAAATATATATAAAAAAATAGATATATATTAGACTGGTGAATAGAACAGGGTCACCCACTTAATTTTGGGAGTATTTTGGTCTCTTAGAAGAAACGACCTCCCAATATTTTAAAGAATGAAAAACATACATAAGGGTAAACACAATGAAGGTATGGAGTATGACTACAAAAATGAAAAAAAAATTTGTTTTAATTTTTAAAGAAGGAGTTGATAAGATAAGTTGATTGGGAGAATAAAGAAAAAGAAAGTGGATAAAATTTGCTCAGGCTGGAGAATTGAACAAAGTCCTGTGCTGGATTTAGGGTATATTTTGATCTATTAGAAGAAGTTGTATCCCAATTTTTTTTAGAAGACAAAAAACCCAATGTGTATACAAAAAATAAAGTTATATACAATGAAGGATAAAATATGACTGTAATAATGAAGGTTCAAAAAAATTCTTTTTTTTAATGGAAGGTATTGTTAAGATAAACTAGTTAAAAAATGTTTAAAGAGGAAAGAGTAAAAGTTAAAAAAGAATTTAGCAGAAGAAAAAAAAATTTTTAAATTAATTAACTTTGCAAGACTAAAGAATCATGGGGAGAAAGCCATGAATTTCATGATTTGTTTTCTCCTCTGGAATTCCACTGTTCTCCTTGGTAAGTGCATTTGGTCTTGGCTGGATTTCTTGCTGATCTTCTGGGGGAGGGACCTGTTGTAGTGATTCTGAACTGTCTGCCCAAGGTGGTATTGCATTGCCCCTTACCAGGGGCCAGGCTAAGTAATCTGCTCGGGTTCGCTTCTAGGAGCTTTTGTTCCCTAAATGCTTTCCATAGAGTTCTGGAGGACAGGAATGAAAATGGCGGCCTCCCAATCTCTGGCCCAGAGATTGCCGAGAGCTCGGGGCCCCACTCCTCAGTGCACCCTCAGAGAAAAGCGCTTAATCATTCCCGTCTCCCTGGCCTCTGGCTGTGCTCTGAGCTCACCCATCCTCTGACCAAGTGTCTCTGTCTCTGGCACATAGCCCCGCCTAGAGTCTCCAAACCCCACAGATCCCTGTGCTCTTTTGGAGGGGGGGTGTCTCCCCACAACTTGTGGGGTCTCTGCTCACAGAGCAGTGGTCTGTGCCACGGATCACAATTCAAGGTAACCCCGAGTTGAGAGCTCACTCCTTGGCTCTCTCTCTGTAGCCGGCTTCCCTGCTCTAAAACCTGTGAGCTCTGTGACACTTAGACATTCCTGATCCTTCTGTGACCCCGTGGAACCTGAGACCACGCTGTCCCCACATGGGCTTCACCCCAGCTTAACCTCTGGAGTGATGCCCCTCAGTGGAGCAGACTTTTAAAAGTTCTGATTTTGTGTTCCATTGCTCCGCCACTTGCTGGGAGCCAGAGCCTTCCCCCGTGGTCTATCTTCCCGTCGCTTTAGATTCACTTCTCTGCCAGTCCTACCTTTCAGGAAGTGGTCAATTTTCTGTTCCTAGAATTGCTGTTCTTCTTCTCTTCAATCTCCTATTGGATTTGTAGGTGTTCAGAATGGTTTGATAAGCTACTGAGCTGATCTTCTACCTGATGTCGTCTTAGCCTCCTACTTCTCCACCATCTTGACTCCTCCCTCCTTAATGGGCAATCTTTTCCTTGAAGCCCTCCACTGACCTGGATGAGGAATTCTCATATATGAACTGCAGTCTGAAGGTCCTTGTACTGAATCCTCTTTTCTTCTAGGTTTTCCATGCCCATTGCAATACCCACTACCCTTTACCAATCACAAGTGTTTTCTCCTCAAAATCCTTTGTGCTTCTAATTCCTTTCCATAATATCCAAACTGTCAGAATATTAATATCCAATTAATTATGGCTAACTTGACTTATAGGTCAAGTTCCACACGTAGTCAATTTTCTGTCTTCTTCTACATTAAAAAAAGGTAATACTCAATTAGATGTTGCAGTAAGTGTTTGGTAGTATTGAATAATTTCCTGTTTCAGATTAAACATTGATCCAGAAGTTTTGGAGACTCACACTGATGTGTTCTTTATATATTCTGGCTACTGTTAAAGCAATAAGCACAGCATAATCAAAAGTGAGTACAGTAAACATTTCACCTTGGGAGTCTCCATGAATAGATGCACCTTAATGCATTTTTGAGTGCATTTGACTTGTGAAAGTATTTTTTCATGTCCTGGTGAAGACTTTGGACACCATTTTCAATGTGCCTCATAACATGTCTTTGTTTTCTTAGTCAAAAAATTAAAGGAAATGACATATTGGAAAAGTGTCAGACTCCAGCAATCAAACTATTTTAATAAGAAGTTCTTTTTTAAGAGCTTCCATCTTTGTAAGAAATTCTGAGCATTAAAATTCATGATAACTTGATTCTAGAGTAACAGATCCAGGTGATTTTAGGAAAAGAATATATTTCTCATAGGTACCGCTTTAACAAGTCATTTAAATCATAAACAAAATTGTCTTTGCTGGTATTATCAGTGTCATAGGAAATGATATCATCTCATCTTTCATGTCATAACTCAGAAGAACACCTTTAGTCTTGTCAGACAGCATACTTCAACACATTTCCTTAAAAGGTTTTTTAAAAAAATATTTTAGATTATTTTCCAACTCTAAATTTTGTGTAAATATACACAATTTCACTGCTCCTCTTCAACAAATTTAAAAAGAAAAAAAGACCAAATAATTTCTGAGCAAACTTTTCCTCAAGAGCTAACATTCCCTTCTACTTGTATTTACCTGATGATGAGTGATGCTGAGCATCTTTTCGTGCGTCAACAGACACATGACCATCTGTATGTCTTCTTTGGAAAAATGTCTATTTATGTTTTCAACCCATTTATTAACTGGATTATTCATTTTTGGGGTGTTGAGTTTGAAAAATTCTTTATAGCTTTTGGATATTAAGCTTTTTCAGATATGTCATTTGCAAATATCTCCTCCCAGTAAAAGGTTGCCTATTACTTTTGTTGATTATTACCTTTGCTGTGCTGAAGCTTTTTATCTTAAAATCCCAATAGCTCATTTTTGCTTACCTCAGAAGACATGTCTAGTAAGAAGTTTATATGGCCTAGGTCACAAAGGTTGCTAACTGTGTTCTTCTGCAGGATTTTAATGGTTTCCTGTCTCTCATTTAGGTCTTTAATCCATTTTGAGTTTATTTTTGTGGATGGTGTAAACAAGCATCCAGTTTCACTCTTTTGGATGTTGTCCCAACACCATGTTTTGAAGACACTGTCTTTTTTCCATTGGATATTTTTTCTTGTTTTGTTGAAGACTAGTTGATCATATAGATGTGTGTCCATTTCTGGGGTTTCTGTTCTGTTTCATTTATCTGTGTCTGTTTTTGAGCCAGTACCATCCCGTCTTGATGACAGTAGCTTAATGTCTGGAATTGTGGTGACTCTTGGCTTTTCTTTTTCAGGATTGCTTTGGATATTTGGGGTCTTTTATGGTTCCACACAAATTTCAGGATTGTTTGTTCTAGGTCTACAAAAAACGTTGGTGATATTTTCATAGGGATTGCATTAAATGTGTAGATTGTTTTGTCTAGTCAAACATTTTAACAGTATTTATTCTTTCACTCCATGAGCCTGGGATGTTTTTTCATTTCTCTGTGTCACCTTCAATTTTTTTCTTAAGTGTTCAATATTTTCAGAGTACAGGTCTTTTACCTCTTTGGTTAGGTTTATTCCTAGGTATCTTATGGGGTTTGGTGCAATTGTAAATGGGACTTATTCCTTGACTTCTCTTTCTGCTGCTTCATTGTTAGTGTATAGAAGTGCCATGGATTTCTGTATGTTTATTTTATATTCTGTGACTTTGCTGAATTTGTGTATCAGTTCTAATATTTTTTATACAGTCTCTTGAGTTTCTTATGTAGAATATCATGTCATCTGTGAATAGTGAGATACAACCTCACAAATGTCAGATGGCTAAAATTAACAACACAGGAAACAACAGATTCTGGTGAAGCTGTTGATAAAGAGAAATCCTCTTGCACTCTTGGTGGGAATGCAAACTGGTACAGCCACTCTGGAAAACAGTATGGAGGTTCTTCAAAAAGTTAAAAATAGAACTACCCTAAAACCTAGCAATCACACTTAGGAACTTACCCAAAGGATATAACATCACTGATTTGAAGGGGCATATACACCCCAATGTTTATAGCAACATTATCAACAATAATCAAATTATGGAAAGAATCCACATATCCATTGAGTAAAGAGGATATATGTAGATATCTATATAGGTATATAGATATAGATAGATGGATAGATAGATTACTCAGCCATCAAAAATAATAATGAAATCTTGCCATGTGCAACAATGTGGGTGGAGAATATTATGCTAAGCAAAATAAGTCAGAGAAAGACAAATACCATATGATTTCACACATATGTGGAATTTAAGAAATAAAACAGATGAACATAGGGGAAAGGAAAAACAAAAAACAAAAAACAAAAAACGATGGAGAGGAAGGCATACCTCAAAGTATACATAACAAATTGAGGTTGCTGGAGGGGAGGTGGGCAGGGGCTGTGCTAAATAGATGATGGGTATTAAGGAGGGCACTTGCTGTGATGAGTAGTGGATGCTATATGTAAGTGATGAACCACTAAATTCTAGTCTTCAAAACAATATTACACTCTATGTTAACTAACTGGAATTTAAATAAAAATTGAAAAAAATAAAAAAAAATAATAAGTAGGGTCGCCTGTGTAGCTCAGTTAGTTAAGCATATGCCTTTGGCTCAGGTCATGATCCCAGAGTCCTGGGATCAAGCCCCACATTGGGTTCCCTACTCTGCAAGGACCCTACTTCTCCCTCTCCCTCTGCCACTACCGTTGCCTGTGTGCTTTCTCTCTCTCTCTCAAATAAATAAAATCTTTAAATAACAATAATAATAGTAATAATAAATACAAATTAAAGTATAAAATAAAAAGGATTTTGCATGAAAATAAAATTAAAAAGACAAAATTTCATTATTTTGTTCTATTATGTTTCCATTGTTTTCCACAGTTAAATTTTATTCTTAGCATATTTTTTTCTTATTTATTTACTTATTTATTTATTTACTATGGTAGAAATAACTGCAATCCCAACAAATCAATCTACAAATTCTACTGATTTTGAAGGCTTAAAAATTTGTTAATGGTAAGGTTATTTTAAGTGAGTTGCAGTATTTTGTAAGTAATTTGACTGTGAAAGCAATTTAAAATTAAAAGGATCTGTGGTTTTTTCTCTCTTTTCCTACCTTTTTATCTGCTTATAATCTTATTTGTGACTCAAAAACTTAAAATATAAGTTCATTAGTTTTAAGTGAAGTATTACTCTTTTCAGTAAGAACAGTATTTCTCAACAACTTCACAAATACTGCTTTTGGTCCTGCAATATATACTTCTTTAAATTTCTTCACATTTTAACAAATAACTTCATAATAATTTTGCTTTGAGTATCCTACTTACCAAAGAGTTTAGATTGTTTAATACAATAATACTGGATAGAACATGTAAACTAAATCTGGTATACAAAAGTAACCTAAATTTATAGTTACTATGTCCATCACAGTCAATAAAATATTTTTTAGTACTTCCTATTTATTAGCTTCCAACTAGATATCAAAAATAAAGAAATATTTCATATTCACAGCCCTCACATTATTTAAATATTAAAAAAATACAGGACAAAAAGGCTAAGTGGGAAAGGAGAGATAAATAAAAACTTGTTAAGGATAATAAGAAAAAAAAATTACCTTTTTTCTATATTCTTCCTTTATTTTTATATTTAGCTCTAATTCTCAATATTTCATTATGAATATAATACTTTATTGAATATTTAATAGTTGAATGGAATCATTTAACAGTGCATGTACTTGTTTATTGGACTATCAAAGTAATACCCATCACCATTGTCTACATAATTTCTTAGCACTTATAATAATGATAAAGTCCCTGTTATTTATTTTTGTCATTTATTTATTAATATTATTTTGTCTACACAATGTTTGTGAACCTAACTAAAGGCATTTTTTAGCATAACTTGAGAAAGGAATCTTTTACCTGGGTTCTGTCCAACTACTGAAATTTTGAGGTTACATATTTGCTCAAAAGTTTGCTTGGTAACTTAAGAAGATAATATAAATAATTCAAAATTACTTGAAGTCAGTAATCCTATCTCCCCTCATATTAATGTTACCGAAACAACAAACTCTCTAACAGCAAGGGATATATCTTTAATATTTAGTTTATAGCCTATCAAATAATGGATGCCAAGTATACAGTGGAATGGTTGCATACATTAATAAATTGTTAAATATCAGGGTTGACCTTCTTGATATTATTCCTTAATTTTTATCAATAAATTACTAAAATTTCTGTTTTTTATTAAAAATAATTTCATATATATTTATTGTACTAAAAGGCAATGGTATTTTCTTTAAACAAATTTTCTTGTTAGGAAAAATCACTTTCCTTTACATTCATGAGTGTTGCTTTCTCCAGCTTTAGTAGCTAGTTCTAATTGTCTGGAATGTGTTAAACTATTATAGGAATTTTCATGTTACATCATCCTAGATTTGTTGAAGATTTCTAACTATCACAAGCTGTACAGGCAAAGGAGGAGAGAGGAAAAACAAAAAACAAAAGAATGTGAATCCCTTCTTTGGATATGCTGAAAGGTCAGAAATGGAATTTTAAATGTAGATGAGAGTTTAAATGTTATCTAGTCAAAGCATTGTTCTATAACACAGAATACTGAGATCTGACGAGGTAGCTAATTCAGCTTTTCTGAACCAGCTCAGGCCTCAGCATTGATTTAATCCAGATCACCTTGCCCAGATAGTGTCTATTCACATTCAATTAATTCATTTCCACTTTATTGTTTCCAAATGAAGCATCCTTGTAGTTTTTCTTGTTCTGCTACAATAGTTTCTTCTTATCTTCAGTAATCTAGAAAACTAAAATTATTTTTTCTAGATCATACTTTTTTAAAAGAGTCTTTTTAATATTATTTATTTATTTGAGAGGGAGAGAGAGAGAATGAGAGTGAGCACAAGCAGGTGGAAGATCAGAGGGAGAGGGAGAAGCAGACTTCCTGCTGAGCAGGGAGCCCAATGTGGGGCTTGATCCCAGGACCCTGGGATCATGACCTGAGGTGAAGGCAGACACTTAATGACAGAGCCACCCAGACGCCCCATATCTAGATTATTTTTGCATATATATACATATATATATATATATATGTAGATACATATATATATATATCTCAAAAATAAGTAAATCTTTAAAAAATAATTATAATTTAAAGAAATAAACAAAATTCAAGGCAAATCCACTACAAAGAGAAAATCACCGTTGGTTTTTGGATGTTTATAAATAATTTCTTTGTAAATATATGTTTACAAACAAATTCAAATTGCATATTCAATTTAGTACCCAGAATTTTCACTGTGCATTATATTCACCATGCACTATATTATCATGGGGTTAACAATGGTCCATAAATTTAATTATAACGTATGGCCGGTTTCAGTCTATGATATACTATTATCTGGGAGTGTGCTGTTTTTCCCTGGCTTCATGTTCTTTGCAGGGGGAAACTCTACTGTGATACTTCTCACTTACTGCTCTTACATATTCATGAATTTGAGAGAAAAAATAGGCCCTGTGCGTCTTAGCAATTAATGGGATATATTTTGATATTTACATGCCTACACATATTATGTGTTATAGTCTTCTCTTTTACATGCAGTAAAAAGGTTAACCCCTTTTCTGCAGAGGTCTGAAAATGTGAGACAGTGCCTGAGTAGCTGAATTCATCTAATTCAAATTTCTTGCAGATCTAAGGCCTATTGCTTTTCACTTGACTGTCTCCTTTTCCACCTGTCAATTAGTTCCAAATTCTGTTACAGAAGAGAATACACTGGGGCGCCTGGGTGGCTCAGTGGGTTAAAGCCTCTGCCTTCAGCTCAGGTCATGATCTCAGGGTCCTGGGATTGAGCCTCAGATTGGGTTCTCTGCTCAGTGGGGAGCCTTCTTCCCCCTCCCTCTCTCTCTGCCTGCCTCTCTGCCTACTTGTGATCTCTGTCTGTCAATAAGTAAATAATAAAAAAAAATCTTAAAAAAAAGAAGAGAGTACATTATTTATTAAGCTTCTTTAACAAATCTAACAATCAGGGACGCCTGGGTGGCTCAGTTGGTTGGACGACTGCCTTCGGCTCAGGTCATGATCCCGGAGACCCGGGATCAAGTCCCGCATCGGGCTCCCAGCTCCACGGGGAGTCTGCTTCTCCCTCTGATCTTCTCCTCGCTCATGCTCTCTCACTGCCTCTCTCTCAAATAAATAAATAAAATCTTTAAAAAAAAATCTAACAATCACAATGTACCTATAAATTTATATTTTCTTAAAGTTTATCTTTTCTAATGTTTGGTTACTGTTAATAAATATGATAACATTTTACAAATAAATTATTGTGTATGTGAGAAATGATTTTAGATCAGCATTCCAGAAAGGGTTTATTATGTCAAGACACATGAGGATTGGTAAGTTTTCTGATAAATAGCACAAAATTATTTTTTATTATAATTTAAACAGAATTTGAAGAGACAGCCCATTCATTATTCTTATCTATGTTGATGCTTGCTATTTTTGAAAATCTTACTAAGTTGATCAACTATGTAATTATTTTTTATCTGCATTTCATTGAGTAATAACACTGTAAAATATGAAATGATTCATTAGCAATTATCTTTTTCTGTATCCTCAAAAAAATTTTAAAAATTAGAATTACTACATGACCTGTGTTCATTCCATTAATTTTCTGTTCTCATTTCCTGTTAATTTCCCATCTATTTATTATGACCACAGTGGCTTATTTTTTAATGTGTGCATAAAAATCTATATGCATATGGATTTAAAGTTTTCTCCTGACCAAAATTTGATAATAATTTATGTAGAGCTGTATCTTGTTATTTTCAATGACAAGTCTTTATCTCATGTGAGTACATTCACTTTTGCAAATAAGATCTTTAAAATCTGCACTGTTTCCGTTCTACTACAATATTTGTATGTTATATCATTCCCAGTCATTTAGTTTTATATTTAGGCAAAAATAAACATTTCTAATTTTCCTGAGAAAATTTTAAAAACCTCCTTATATACTGTTTATTTATTATTTTTTAAATATTTTATTTGACAGAAAGAGACACAGCAAGAGGGAACACAAGCAGTGGGAGAGAGAGAGGGAAAAGCAGGCTCCCTGCCAAGCAGGGAGCCCAAAGAGGGGCTCAATCCCAAGACCCCTGGATCATGAGCTGAGCTGAAGGCAGATGCTTAATGATGGAGCCACCTAGGCACCCCTGTTAATTTATTGTTAATAAGATGTTTCATCTAATCACTACCTCCCAGCATTACAATTTATTAATTATTTCTTCAAATTAACATACATACACTTCTTATGATGAGCACTGAATAATATATAAAATTGTTGAATCATTGTATTTTATACTTGAAACTAATAAAACACTGAATATTAGCTATATTCATATTAAAATTTAAAAACAATAAAAATCAGTAAATTTACTGTGAAAAATATGCTTAGTATTTAATTATTCATCTTTAATAGTATTAGTAGTAGTATATATAGCTAGCTAGTATTATTGATATAATTGCAGAGTTGTGTGTGTGTGTGTATGTGTATGAAGCGCCTCTTATTTCATTTTCCCAGTTTTAAAATGTGTTAACATTCTTTGAAATTTTTAAAAAGATAATTAACATTTTGACTTATTTCTTCAAAATATAATGCCATCTTTATTTCTTTGATTTATTTACCCATTTACAAATGGTAATAAGATATGTATATTTTTTCTGAGTATTTTCTATGTCTTTACTTATGACATATTTTCCCAAACTGATGATATAATTAGTATTTGATTCTAGCTGTTTTATGCTCTTAGTTTTACATTAACTCATTATATATTTTAAATGATCATAAAATGATGGTTTTCTTTTAAAAAATCTTTAATAAACAAAAATTGCCTGCTTATATCAAAATTTTATTTAACATTTATTCAATCCATGTATTTAAGGAGCCACACTTAAGAATAAGAATAAAAATCTTATTACACAAATTGCCTCAGCAAGAGGCCATAGAAAATATAAAACAAGAATAGGCATTCTTGAAAACAAAATCTATTAGATTAAAGTGAAACTACCACATGAAGGAAAAATTGTACTTGAATTATTAAAAATAAACTGAAAATGTAGATATCAAACTAAAACCTCTGGAGTATATTAACATTATATAAGTGCACCAGAAAGAGATGGTAATCATGTAAAGGTATTCAAGTTACTACATGAAGAAAGTCTAAAGAGAGCCTTCTAGGGTCTGAGAGGAAAATATATAAATTTAAATGATTGAGAGAAAACAAGGACAAAACACAAATGCAAGAGATATATTTGTAGTTAAATAATTGAAGAATATTTGATGAAAATTTATTAAAACTATTAAGTAACAAGATGTATTGAAAATAAGTACTGGCAGAGCCTGTGTGGCTCAGTCAATTAAGCATCTGCCTTTGGTTGAGGTCATGATCCCAGGGTCCTGGGATCGAGTTCCATGTTGGGCTCCCTGCTTAGTGTGGAGCCTGCTTCTCCCTCTCCCTTTGCCTGACCCTCCCTCTGCTCCTCCCATTCCTGCTTGTGTGTTCTCTCTCTCAAAAATAGGTAAATAAAATCTTGTTTAAAAAATCTAAAAAACTAAATTAAATTAAGTTAAACTCAGCAACAAACAGAGTTTTGGAGGGAAGGAGGGTGGGGAGCTGGGTGAGCCTGGTGGTGGGTATCATGGAGGGCATGTATTGCATGGAGCACTGGCGTGGTGTGTAAACAATGTATTTTGGAACACTGAAAAACAGTAAAATTAAAAAAAAAAATGAGAAAAGCCCATGTTGCAAATGTAAGGAGCTTGGAAGTCATCAATCCATCCTAACAACAAATAGGAAGCTGAACAGGCTGAAATATCAACAACTCTTCTTGGATCCTTTAGAGAGGTGAAGACACAGGGAAAGCTGCTGTCTGCAAACCTGGAGAAACAGAGGAACATAAAGCAGAGTCACAAGTGGAAACTGTTGTAGGAACTAGTGCCACAGGTAGGGAACCCTGAACTGTAATTTATGAATTGTATGGAGGCCCTGTGTGGACATTGTGAGAGTTAAAGACTCCCAGAAAAACAATTCATGAAAAAATGGAATACCCACTACAAACCTATTAGAATGGATATACATATATTTTTAAATCTGACAATACCAAATGCTAGCAAGGATATAGAGCAACAGGAATTCTCAGTCATTGTTGGTGGATATGACAAATGATACAGTTCATTTGAAAAGAAAATTTGGTAGCTTTTCAGTAATATAAACATACTCTTACCATGTGATTCAGTTATAGTGCTTCTAGGTATTTATCCAACTGATTTGAATATCTATGTCCACATGAAAACTTGCACATGAATGGAAGCAACTAAGATGTCATAAAATAGGTGAATAGAAAAAAAATAACTATGGTATATTTATACAATAGAATATTTTAAACAATGAAAACAACTATTAAAATATGGATAGATGGGGGGAGGAGTCAATATGGCGGAGAAGTAGCAGGCTGAGACTACATCAGGTAGCAGGAGATCAGCTGGATAGCTTATCAAACCATTGCAAACACCTACAAATCCAATGGGAGATCAAAGAGAAAAAGAACAGCAATTCTAGAAACAGAAAATTGACCACTTTCTGAAAGGTAGGACCGGTGGAGAAGTGAATCCAAAGTGATGGGAAGATAGACCACGAAGGGAGGGGCCAGCTCCCGGCAAGCAGTGGAGCAACAGAGCACTAAATCAGGACATTTAAAACTCTGCTCCACTGAGGGACATCGCTCCAGAGGCTAAACCGGGGTGAAGTCCACGTGGGGTCAGCATGGCCCCAGATCCCACAGGGTCACAGAAGGATCAAGGGTGTCTGAATGTCACAGAGCTCACAGGTATTAGAGTGGGGAAGCCAGCTACAGAGACAGAGCCCAGGAGTGAGCTCTCAGCTCGGGGTTACCTTGAACCGGTCGCAGGCTGGGTGAGCTCGGAGTGCAGCAGGAGGCCAGGGAGATGGGAGTGATTGGGGCTTTTCTCTGAGGGTGCACTGAGGAGTGGGGCCCCAAGCTCTCGGCTCCTCCGGACCAGAGATTGGAAGGCTGCCATCTTCATTCCCATCCTCCAGAACTCTACGGAAAGCGTTAAGGGAACAAAAGCTTCCAAAAGTGAAACCGAGCGGATTACTTAGCCTGGCCCCTGGCAAGGGCGGTGCAACTCTGCCTCTGGCAAAGACACTTGAGAATAACTACAACAGGCCCTTCCCCCAGAAGATCAACAAGAAATTCAGCCAAGACCAAGTTCACTTACCAAGGAGAGCTGCAGAATTCCAGAGGAGGAGAAAGCAAAGCGTGGAATTCATGGCTTTCTTCCCATGATTCTTTAGTCTTACAGTTAATTTAATTTTTTCTTTAATTTAATTTTTTTTCTTCTGCTAATTTTTTTTAACTCTTACCCTTTTCTTTTTTAACTAGTTGGACTTAAAAATACCTTTCCAAAAAAATAATAATCTTTTTTGAACCTTCATTATTATAGTCATATTTTATCCTTCATACTATTTAACTTTATTTTTTGTATACACATAGGATATTTTCTTCTAAAAAATTTTGGGGTACAACTTCCTCTAGTAGATCAAAATATACCATAAATCTAGCTCCAGGGTTGTTCTAGTCTCCAGCCTGAGCAAATTCTCTCCACTTTCTTTTCCTTTATTCTCCCAACGAACTTACTTTATCAACTCCTTTATTTAGAAATTAAAAAAAAATTTTTTTCATCTTTATAGGCATATTCCATCCCTTCATTGTGTTTACCCTTATGTACATTTCTCATTCTTTAAAATTTTGGGAGGTAGTTTCTTCCAAGAGACCAAAATACCCCCAAATTAAATGGGTGACCCTGTTCTAGTCACCAGTCTAATATATATAGATATATATCTTTTTCTTTTTTATATATTTTCTTTATTTGTTTTCTTTTTTAATTTTTTTTTTCCGAACTTCTTTTAATCCCCTTTCTCCCACTCATGATTTGGGGTCTCTTCTGATTTGGTTAAAGTGCATTTTCCTGGGGTCTTTGCCACCCTTTTAGTATTTTATTTGCTCCTTCATATGCTCTTATCTGGAAAAAATGACAAGGCAGAAAAATTCACCACAAAAAAAAAGAACAAGAGGCAGTACCAAAGGCTAGGGACCTAATCAATACAGACATTGATAATATGTCAGATCTAGAGTTCAGAATGACAATTCTTAAAGTTCTATCTGGGCTTGAAAAAGGCATGGAAGATATTAGAGAAACCCTCTCTGGAGATATAAAAGCCCTTTATGGAGAAATAAAAGAACTAAAATCTAACCAAGTTGAAATCAAAAAAGCTATTAATGAGGTGCAATCAAAAATGGAGGCTCTTACTGCTAGGATAAATGAGGCAGAAGAAAGAATTAGTGATATAGAAGACCAAATGACAGAGAATAAAGAAGCTGAGCAAAAGAGGGACAAACAGCTACTGGACCACGAGGGGAGAATTCAAGAGATAAGTGACACCATAAGATGAAAAAACATTAGAATAATTGGGATTCCAGAAGAAGAAGAAAGAGAGAGGGGAGCAGAAGGTATACTGGAGAGAATTATTGTGGAGAATCTCCCTAATATGGCAAAGGGAACAAGCATCAAAATCCAGGAGGTGCAGAGAACCCCTCTCAAAATCAAAAAGAATAGGACCACACCCCATCACCTAATAGTAAGATTTACAAGTCTTAGTGACAAAGAGAGAATCCTGAAAGCAGCCCGGGAAAAGAAGTCCATAACATACAATGATAAAAATATTAAACTGGCAACAGACTTATCCACAGAGACCTGGCAGGCCAGAAAGAACTGGCATGATATATTCAGAGTACTGAACGAGAAAAACATGCAGCCAAGAATACTATATCCAGCTAGGCTGTCATTGAAAATAGAAGGAGAGTTAAAAGGTTCCCGGACATACAAAAAGTGAAAGAATTTGCAAACACCAAACCAGCTCTACAGGAAATATTGAAAGGGGTCCTCTAAGCAAAGAGAGAGCCTAAAAATAGTAGATCAGAAAGGAACAGAGACAATATACAGTAACAGTCACCTTACAGGCAATACAATGGGACTAAATTCATATCTCTCAATAGTTACCTTGAATGTTAATGGGCTAAATGCCCCAATCAAAAGACACAGGGTATCAGATTGGATAAAAAAACAAATCCCATCAATATGTTGCCTACAAGAAACTCATTTTAGACCCGAAGACACCTCCAGATTTAAAGTTAGGAGGTGGAAAACAATTTACCATACTAATGGACATCAGAAGAAAGCTGGGGTGGCAATCCCTATATCAGATCAATTAGATTTTAAGCCAAAGGCTCTAATAAGAGATGAGGAAGGACACTGTATCAACTCAAAGGGTCTGTCCAACAAGAAGATCTAACAATTTTAAATATCTATGCTCCTAATGTGGGAGCAGCCAACTATAAACCAATTAATAACAAAATCAAAGAAACACATGGACAATAATACAATAATACTGGGGGACTTTAACACTCCCCTTACTGAAATGGAGATCATCCAAGCAAAAGATCAACAAGGAAATAAAGGCCTTAAATGACACACTGGACCAGATGGACATCACAGATATATTCAGAACATTTCATCCCAAAGCAACAGAATACACATTCTTCTCTGGTGCACATGGAACATTCTCCAGAAGAGATTACATCCTGGGTCATAAATCAGGTCTCAACCAGTATCAAAAGATTGGGATCATTCCCTGCATATTTTCAGACCACAATGCTCTGAAGCTAGAACTCAATCACAAGAGGAAATTTGGAAAGAACTCAAATACATGGAGACTAAAGAGCATCCTACTAAAGAATGAATAGGTCAATCAGGAAATTAAAGAAGAATTGAAAAAAATCAGGGAAACAAATGATAATAAAAACACAATGGTTCAAAATCTGTGGGACACAGCAAAGGCAGTCCTGAGAGGAAAATATATAGCTGTACAAGCCTTTCCCAAGAAACAAGAAAGGTCTCAAATACACAACCTAACCTTACACATAAAGGAGCTGGAGAAAGAACAGAAAAAAAAACATCCTAAACCCAGCAGGAGAAGAGAAATGATAAAGATCAGAGCAGAAATCAATGAAATATAAACAACAACAACAACAAAAAACCAATAGAACAGATCAACAAAACTAGCAGATGGTTCTTTGAAAGAATTGATAAGATTGATAAACCCCTGGCCAGATTTATCAAAAAGAAAAGAGAAAGAACCCAAATAAATAAAATCATGAATGAAAGAGGAGAAATCGCAACCAACACCAAAGAAATACAAACAATTATAAGAACATATTATGAGCAACTATACGCCAACAAATTTGACAATCTGGAAGAAATGGATGCATTCCTAGAGACATATAAACTACCACAACTGAACCAGGAAGAAATAGAAAACCTGAACAGACCCATAACCAGTAAGGAGATTGAAACAGTCATCAAAAATCTCCAGACAAACAAAAGCCCAGGGCCAGACGGCTTCCCAGGGGAATAATACCAAACATTTAAAGAAGAATTAATTCCTATTCTCCTGAAACTGTTCCAAAAAATAGAAATGGAAGGAAAACTTCCAAACTCATTTTACGAGGCCAGCATCACCTTGATCCCAAAACCAGACAAGGATCCCATCAAAAAAGAGAATTACAGACCAATATCCTTGATGAACACAGATGCAAAATTCTCACCAAAATACTTGCCAATAGGACCCAACAGTACATTGAAAGGATCATTCACCACGACCAAGTGGGATTTATTCCAGGGCTGCAAGGTTGGTTCAACATCCGCAAATCAATCAATGTGATACAACACATTAATAAAAGAAAGAACAAGAACCATATGATCCTCTCAATAGATGCTGAAAAAACATTTGACAAAGTACAGCATCCCTTCCTGATCAAAACTCTTCAAAGTGTAGGGATAGAGGGCACATACCTCAATATTGTCCAATCCATCTATGAAAAACCCACTGTGAATATCATACCCAATGGAGAAAAACCAAGAGCTTTTCCGCTAAGGTCAGGAACATGGCAGGGATGTCCATTATCACCACTGCTATTCAACATAGTACTAGGAGTCCTAGCTTCAGCAATCAGACAACAAAAAGAAATTGAAGGCATCCAAATCGGCAAAGAAGTCAAACTATCACTCTTTGCAGATGATGTGATACTCTATGTGGAAAACCCAAAAGACTCCACTCCAAAACTGCTAGAACTTGTACAGGAATTTAGTAAAGTGTCAGGATATAAAATCAATGCACAGAAATCAGTTGCATTTCTCTACACCAACAACAAGAGAGAAGAAAGAGAAATTAAGGAGTCAATCCCATTTACAATTGCACCCAAAACTATAAGATACCAATAACAAACCTAACCAAAGAGGCTAAAAATATACTCAGAAAACTATAAAGTACTCATGAAACAAATTGAGGAAGACACAAAGAAATGGAAAAATGTTCCATGCTCCTGGATTGGAAGAACAAATATTGTGAAAATGTCAATGATACCTAAAGCAATCTACACATTTAATGCAATCCCTATCAAAATCCCACCCATTTTTTTCAAAGAAATGGAAAAAATAATCGTAAAATCTATATGGAACCAGAAAAGACCTCGAATAGCCAGAGGAATATTGAAAAAGAAAGCCAAAGTTTTTGGCATCACAATTCCGGACTTCAAGCTCTATTACAAAACTGTCTTCATCAAGACAGTATGGTACTGGCACAAAAACAGACACATAGATCAATGAAACAGAATAGAGAGCCCAGAAATAGACCCTCAACTCTATGGTCAACCAATCTTCGATAAAGCAGGAAAGAATGTCCAATGGAAAAAGACAGCTTCTTAAATAAATGGTGTTGGGAAAATTGGACAGCCACATACAGAAAAATGAAATTGGGCCATTTCCTTACACCACACATGAAAATAGACTCAAAATGGATGAAGGACCTCAATGTGATACAGGAATCCATCAAAATCCTTGAGGAGAACACAGGCAGCAACCTCTTCGACCTCAGCCGCAGCAACATCTTCCTAGGAACATCGCCAAAGGCAAGGGAAGCAAGGGCAAAAATGAACTATTAGGACTTCATCAAGATCAAAAGTTTTAGCACAGCAAAGGAAACAGTTAACAAAACCAAAAGACAACTGACAGAATGGGAGAAGATATTTGCAAACGACATATCAGATAAAGGACTAGTGTCCAAAAATCTATAAAGAACTTATCAAACTCAACACCCAAAGAACAAATAATCCAATCAAGAAATGGGCAGAGGACATGAACAGACATTTCTGCAAAGAAGACATCCAGATGGCCAACAGACACATGAAAAAGTGCTCCACATCACTAGGCATCAGGGAAATACAAATCAAAACCACAATGAGATATCACCTCACACCAGTCAGAATG
>PISX010021921.1:8922-33570 GCA_004024625.1 Mellivora capensis
GGGAGTTGAGGGAAATTGGGGGGGAGATGAACCATGAGAGACTATGGACTCTGAAAAACAACCTGAGGGTTTTGAAGGGGCAGGGGGTGGGAGGTTGGGGGAGCCAGGTGGTGGGTATTGTGGAGGGCACGCATTGCATGGAGCACTGGGTGTGGTGTAAAACTATGAACTCTGTTACGCTGAAAAGAAATAAAAAAAATTAAAGAAAAAAGAAATGCATTTTTAAAGATTTATTTATTTATTCATCAGAAAGAAAGAGAGCACAAGTGGGGAGGAGAGGGAGAAGCGGGGTCTCCACTGAGCAGGGAGCCTGAGGCAGGATTCGATTCTAGGACCCCAGAATCATGACCTGAGCCGAAGGCAGATGCCTAACTGACTGAGCCAGCCAGGAGCCCCATCACATGTAGAACAAGCATGACATATACCGCCCAAGCATGGCTTATGGCGGACAATATTCTGGGCTCCTTCATGACAAGGAGTCCAAGTGCTTCACTCTTTTAACAGGTAAGAGAAAGAAAACCCTAAACGGTCATCTGGATTTCGCAGAGGAAGGCTTGGACAACCCCACCTGGCATTGAGGACCTTCAGCAAGCCAGGAAGTGAAGGGGGTTTCCTCTATCCTGGAGGGAGCAAACGCTTTCCCAGCCATGTGTGTGGACGAGGGAGACGTCTGATCTCACCACTGCAACTGTGCATCATAGAGGGAGTCCTAACCTGGACCCTGCGATGGTTAGAGAGATACACGAGGCACTCAGGTTGAAAGGGGAGGAATAAATAGGGTACAGGGGTCGCCTGGGGGGCTCAGTTGGTTACATGTCCAGCTCTTGGTTTCAGCTCTGATCATGATCTCATGGTTGTGAGCTTCATGCCCAACGTAGAGTCCGCTTGAGGAGTCTCTCTTTTTCCCTCTGCCCCTCCCCCTGCTTTCTCTCTCTCAAATAAGAAAATAAATCCCCCCTTTAAAAAAAAAAGAAATAAACATTGTACAGAGCTCTGGAAGCAGGTGGCACCATCAGAAATGCAAGGCAGTACCACCCAATTAAAAATTGTGTGTGCATGTGTTGGGGGCGGGGTCAGGCACCTACCCATCTCTCACCTGGACCAGCTCACTGCCTTCCACTGACCTTCAAGCTCTTGGCACCAACACAGGGAGCCCCACATTAAAGGATGTGGGTCCTTGTCCCATCTGTGATTGTATGACTTGAAATAATAGGTCTTTGAATCAAGGACCAGTAGCTACGCAGCAGAAGACAACTGTGAGGGGAGCAGATGTCATGTTTGACGTTAACATCAGGTCCATAATCAGTGGCGGTGGGACATCCATGCCAAGCTTTATTCCCAGCCTGACTTCATTTATTTTTCTCCTAAATGGGAGCCCATTTGGGATCAAACTACTTTGTTAAGGTTTTTGGCACGGGAACTATTAGGAGTGCTTCTAAACACGAACTGAATTTTGACAGTGAGGAGCTGGTTTTCTATATGTCTTCTTAAATGACAGTCATTTAAAAAAAAAGAGTAAGAAAGATATTAGTCCCAAATTTCAGTTTGATGTCCTATTATCCCCTCAAGGAGCAGCCATAAGTGGAGAAATTAGGAAGAATACAGCATCTTCAAAATCTACAGCAACATGAGACATTCCCAATTCAATCGCACCCGTACTAACTTAAAGAAATAATGAAATCCTTTTTAGGATGGTAGGTTGTCTTTTTTTGTGTGTTTGGAGAGGGTGTTAGTTTTAGAGGTGGAGGGGACCCTTTGGAGGGAAGGAAGGTGGCATAGTTGGGAAGAGCTGAAGTCCAAAGGATCCATCCCATTCTCAGCAACACGAAGAGGTTGGTCGTCCTCCCAAGAGGGAACACATTACTGGTAAGGCACCCAGACCAGCATGGCTTGTCTGTGTTGTGCCCAAAGCAAAGCCAGCCTTCACTATGGCATTGCTGTGGGCAGATCCGGGGAACAGAGGAGCTGGTATTGCCGAGCACCATACAGAGAAATATAAACAAGGTTGAAATCAGGGATTTAAAAAAGTCCTATATATGATCTACTCTCTGGTATCTACTGCTGGGTCATGGGCCATCTGAACCCGTCATCCCGTCCCTACATGTCTTGATTGGTTGGAGTTGGTCACAAGGATGGCCAACTCATTGGTTGGCTGCGCACAACCCAGTCAAGACAAAATGTAGGCTGCATGATGGATTTTCCCAATGGGCTTTCCCAAATGGTTTTCCCAATGGGTTTCCTAATGGTTTTCTTAATGCGTTTCCCAATGGGTTTCCCAATGGTTTTCTCAATGGGTTTTCCCAATGAGTTTCCCAATGGTTTTCCAAACAGGTTTTCCCAATGGGTTTTCCCAGTGGTTTTCCTCAGACTCATCTTCCAGAACACGTGGTGCGCAGAAAAGTCCTTGTTTCACTTTAAACATTATTATCGAAGAGTCCCCAGAAATCCGTCCTGTGGTCCGAAGAGGTAAATGCACCGGGGAAACGGTGGCCCTCGGTTTGTAAGGGAGTAATCGGTTCTTCAGTCCCTGCCCTGAGCAAATAATTTGAAAACAATGACTCTTAGTTTAGCTCGCTCTGTATCTAGTTTGGTCTGAGTGGTTTCTGTCAAACACGGAGCTTTGTGCTCGTTGTACGCCATGGAACATCGTCGTCTATTGTAATTGAAAAATATTGATCGGGGCATGAACCTTCTCTTTTACGATGAGCCCAGGGATGCAATTAATAGATTTTATGAACACAACATAAAGTCATGAGTGCATTTGGCGGATTCATGGGGACGTTCAAAAGGGTTGCAAAAGCAGATTGAATGCCTCAAGAAGCCATAAAAAAGAAAGAGTAATTGCTTTTTTTAAAAAATATCTGTACCTGTAATATTTTACTGAGGATGGCCAGCATGGCGATAGACATCACTCTGTGTTTACAGCAATAAAAATCAGATTATGTGGAGCGTTCACTCCCAAATACATACCCATGGAAATTTGTGAATGGTGGGAACAACCAAAGGAGATTTAGGATCTTAGGACAAATAACCTTAATCCTTCACTGTGTTCCCCTCGGACCCGGGGATCTTTCAGTTTCCCTTCAAAGTAGTTTCATGTATATTCTTGCTGTTCTGTCATTTTAATCTCCCTGCAAGGTAAAAACAAAGCCAAAACAAGAGAAATTTAAAAAAAAATTTTCCTAGGCAACTTGGTCAAGTTTTTTTTTTTTTTTTTTAAATAAAGCATTTTTGTTTTTTTCTTGGAAGTATGTGTTTGATTGAGGACATGCCCCTAGTATATACAGACAGCTCTTAGAACTCCATAATAAAACAACAAATATCCCATTTTTTTAAAAAAGTGGGCAAAAGATAGGAAGAGATAGTGCCCCAGAGTCAAGCTCCAAATGGCCAATAAGAATGTGAAAAGATGCTCCACAGTAGTCCTCACGAGGGAAATTGAATTAAAACCCTTTTCTGCAGGAGGCTGACGGGTTTGGGCATGTCTGCATGCCTCCAAACCCTCAAGGGTCTTCTGCCTGATTGGAAATCCCACAAGCTTTCCTTCTGTTCCCAGAAGCCTAGACAGCCTGTGGCTGCTTGAGGGGAAATCAGAACCGCCCACCGCCAAGGAATGGTCTCAAGACCTATTAAGATATCTCAGAGCTGGCTCACGCCTTTGTTTTCAATTCTGCTCTTTCATTGCAGTACACGATATGTTGATAATTTGAATTTGAATTTAAAAAAAAATTAAGAAAAGTAATAAAATGCATGCAGAGGCTTTTCTGCACAATGATGCTGGGACCTTGAAACAGGAGAAGCCAGAACCCCAGAGTTTTTGCTGGGATGCAGGATCTGCTTTGAAGTCAGAGAGGCAGGCAGAGAGACAGGGGGAAGCAGGCTTCCCCGCTGAGCAGAGAGCCCGATGCGGGGCTCGATCCCAAGACCCTGAGATCATGACCTGAGCTGAAGGGCAGAGGCTTAACCCACTGAGCCACCCAGGAGCCCCTGGGCTCTGAGTGTAATGAGTTGAGGAGAAGGCCACTGGGAGGCAGAGGGGGAGGTGGAGGTGTGGGTCCACCAGCCAGGGGACGCCGAGGATGGCTGGCAGCCCCTAGTGCCTGCCACAGATTTCCCCTC
The DNA here is from genome assembly GCA_004024625.1 of Mellivora capensis. Classification (NCBI taxonomy): domain Eukaryota; kingdom Metazoa; phylum Chordata; class Mammalia; order Carnivora; family Mustelidae; genus Mellivora; species Mellivora capensis. The sequence continues at coordinate 13,042 of PISX010021921.1, forward strand.
AGAGTCTTCCGGAGGAACCAGCTCTGCCCACACCATGGTTTCGGACATCCAGGCTCTGGAGCTGGAAGAGAACAGACTTCCGTCGTGCTGAGCCACGGGGCTTGGGGTCATTTATCATGGCTGCTCCGGGGCACCAAAGAAGCATGTGCAAGACGCTCAGCAACTATCAGCACATGGCACGGTCTGGTCATGTCCATGCTGACAACAGCCAGATTTCCATGGGAAGACATCCAAGGACGGATGCCATGCAATTAATTGCCTGGTGTCCTCCGAGACAGTGAGCTTTGTTGGGTTTATTCCCTTCACTGAGCCTTATCTGTGTTCTGGGACCTCTCCAGCTGGACACCAGCAAGAGGAATCACTAAATGTCTTTATACCCACATAGACATCTGGTGCACAGGACGTGTAACCAGTTCCCACTCCGGCCCCAAGGAGGTGTGCATGGACAATGGTGCTAGAATTGTGCACTCAGAGTTTTGTAATTTTGCCATCGCCTGTGTGGGTTGACGCGAGTCTCTGAACCGTGGTCTCCATTTGTGCCAGAAAGACTTTGAGGACCCGTTGTCCCTGCATGCACACCATGCCGGAGACACAGACCCGATCTTGCAAAAGACTAGAGTTGACTGTTGATGTGGGCATCACGTGACATACCATCCGTGATGGCCGGAGTCGACCTTGGGGTTGCTTCTGGAGTGCTGAGTCTCCAGAAGACCATGCATGGCTGTCAGTACACACACCCTGAGCACCGACCCCCACCAGACTGGAGAGAAAAATCAGAGGATGACAACACACGGACATCACTTTAAACCACATGGTTACGCAAGCTTCATAGTCATCAGTGGGATGCGATGCCAAGAGTGTGGTAGGGTTCAGAGGCACGGCTGGGATTTCCACGCACCTTCCTGCCTGGGCCACAGTGCATCCCACTCAGCCTCTTGGAGGAAAAGGAGGCACCTGCCCTCTGTAGTTCAAATAGGGTCACCTGGGGAGAAACAAAAAGAGGCATGAAGACCCCATGACAGCGACAGCTAATTCTTGCTTAAGTTGCATATGGTGTGGAGCTGGACAAGATACGGAAAGCAAAGACTCCTGGGTCCACCCTGCCCCATCCTTTTCTCCATTTCTGGGCAGCTGTTAGTCATGCACTTGGTTACAAAGCTTGGGAAGAAATGGGATGGATTCCCAATTGATTGCACACTTGGCCAAGAAGTGTGGGGAATTCATGCTAAGGTACCATCTGGATATGAAGATACGCTGTATTATTACTGGAATCATATGTGTTCCAACATCTCGATTCGAGGGGAATCCATGATTTGCTTTTAGCTCGGTTGCTTGGTCACTCCTGCTGTTTTGGAAATAGATTAATGTTAAGAAAATGAGTGGGTAGGTGGTAGGTATTGAGAAGGGCACTTGGGGTGAACTCAGGATTGTATATGGAAGTGATGAATTGCTAGCTTCTACACCTGAAACCAATGTTGCCATACTTTAACTATCTAGAATTTAAATGAAAACATGGAAAAAAATGTATATTCCTAGTAGAGTAGCTGGAATTCATCCTCTCTTTGTGCATACATCGTAGTTTGTGTGTGTTACACATTTCCCAACTGATGGGTCCCCTCTGTCCTTCCTGATTTCCCCATTGGAAAACCATTCTGGATCACTGTCTGGTCAACAAAAGTGGAGGAAAGGTATTGCCTTCCTCCTGCATGACTTAAATTCTTGATCAGACACTCCACCCATTGGCTGCATGGCCCAGTGAATAGCTAGCAGGTGATTTTCCATTGTTCATGTGTCTGTGCATGGTGCATTCCATGTGAATAAGTCTCTCTTCACTGTGTCTATGGGACTCATCTTCTGCAAGTCCCCTGAAGGCAGGTCTGTGCCCCCTCACTCCCCCGATGGCGGTGCATGGTGATGGCTGATAGGGAGGTCCATTCACTAGCTGGGATATGACTGATGTTTCCAGATGTTGAACATTGTATATCTATGTCCTCACATGCAGGAAGCATCAGCCTGTCCACCCAGGGCTCCCAGAGAGAAGGTATCCTGCAGGCGAGCTCCCCCAGCCCGCCCGCCATGTTGTTTTTTGTTTGTTTCTTTGTTTGTTTTAGTTTCTTGCATCAGTACTGACCTGGAGAGTCTCCATTTGATTCCTGGCTTCTTCTTTTGCCATTTTGTCCCCTGAATCAGCCCTTTGTTTCTTAGGTCAGCGCCATCCTCCCAGCAGCTTGGTCTCAGGTTTCCCTGGTTTTCTGTTTGGATTTGTGATGCATTGGGTGAGAGTCTCAAGGTCCAGATTGGCTGGCCCTCCTTTCTGTTCAGGCCACATGCATCCTCAATATCCTTTTTATTGGCGAGCACACGGCCTTGCAGAGAGAGAAGTGTGTGTTGTGTTGAGATACAACATGAGATCAACATTTCCCTTGTACAGAAAATGCCTGTCATTCATGATGCTCCCCAGTGTGGTAGGCTGAATCACCCCACTTTGCCCAATTAGGAACCAAAAACAGCACCTCTTCCTGCCTGGTGTGTCAACAAACGTCATAGTGGGCTTTTCGCATTAGGAAGGGCATACAATGCACAGTTGGTGGGATATGGGTTAAGCGAGCTGAAATACGGCCGATGAGACTTTATTATGATCGACCGCATTTTACATTTTGTTTTATAACACATGGAACTGGCAAGAAGAAAATAGGAAGGAAGGAATCGTCAAAAACCGTCATGCAGAGCTTGTTGCTTGCATATTAAACCCCTGTTCTGCATCAGGCTAGCTCTGCAGGGAGGCATAACCATCTCATTTCTGGGGTTGCTCTGTCCCTTGGCATCAGTGATGCTGACAGAGGTCTGAGCGGAATTATTACCCTGGGCTTTTCACCTCCATGGACAAGGTTGCCTTTTCTTCTTGCTGGGCCACAAAGTATCTGTGGATGATGGTGTGTTTCTTGTGCTTCTCTTGCTACTATGTTGGATCTCAGTGGTCCAACTGGAGAGCTCCCACTCCCAAGAAAGATGTATTAAAAAACCCACATGATTTCATTCTGCAATATTGAGCCCATGAAAGGGACCGAGAAGTCTCATGAATCATTCCAAAACTGTGTGCAAACTTTGTCCCTGTGGGTGCATATACATCGTTTTACATTTTCAGAAGGGTTGGGGTGGGAGGCGTAGGGACGTTTGGGACTTTGGAAAACAGTGAGTGGTTTTTGGAGGCTGATCCTTGAATCCTGGGCTGGTACAGCAGCCGTGCCTCCATTTCCTACAAGTAAATAAAGCCAGCACCTCAGGCATTGGTTTCCATTCAGGAAGAAAGGCCGTTTACTAATATGTTATGAAAATACAGTACATCAAACCCACACGAGCATATTCCAGGAGTTTTACTAAAGATTCTGATTCATCTGCCAACTGGGGCGGCAAAGCGGTAGTAGGCAATGTTCCTGACCTTCAACCACGGCTTCAGACTTGCCGGTCACTGCCATCCCCGAGATCTCGGGAAGGTGGCTTTGTAACTAGTGTATCATGGGTATTGTATACAGTCGGGCATAAACACTAGTGTGGCTCCTGTCACCTTTCGCTTATAGCTCACAGCTGGCTTAGCTTCACCATTACCCACTCACTTTGCTGTGTGGTTTTTGGTTAGCAATACTGAAAGCGGTGAATATTTGTATTGACATTTTGGGGCCAAAGGGCACAAATGCATTTCAACTCAGATACATATCACAGAAATGTGACGTTCCCTTAGGCTTGCTTGCAGGGAGTGGAGTATATTTGGGCAAAGGTATTATAGTGTAACTCGTGATGCATTCAACTTTTTATCACAGAATTCAATTTCTCAAACTTAAGTATCATTTTTATATATATTGGCCACAAATGGAAATTTACTGGTATATTCCACAAATTGCTATAGGGGGCCTGCAGGCAAACTGGTGGCTGTAATTTGCGAAATGGTTTCCTTGTAAAACCATGATGTACTAGTTGGCTTGGGCTGTCATAATAAACCACCACAGGCTAAGTGGTTGAATCAATAGACATTTAGTGTCTTCTGGTCCTGGAGGCTGGGCGTCTGTGATCCAGGCGGGGCTGGAGATCTGAGATCCAGGCGGGGCTACGGCTGGGTCCTCCTGAGTCCTCTCTCCGTGGCATGTAAAACCCATGTTCTCCTTGTGTCTTCACCTGGTCATTCCTCTGTGTATAACTGAGTCTTCATCTCTTCTTATAGGGACACCAGTCCTATGGGATCAGGGCCCACCCTAGTGACTTTAATTACTTCTTTAAAGACTCCATGTCCAAATATAGTGACAGTCTGAGGTCCCATAGACTTGGCATCAATGAAAATGACAGAGGTGTGATCAGAAATATTACTCTGATGGTCCACATATACAATGGAATATTTCGCCTCCATCAGAAAGGATGAATACCCAACTTTTGTATCAACATGGACGGGACTGGAGGAGATGATGCTGAGTGAAATAAGTCAAGTAGAGAGTCAGTTATCATATGGTTTCACTCACTTGTGGAGCATAAGGAATAGCATGGAGGACATGAGGAGATGGGGAGGAGAAGGGAGTTGAGGGAAATTGGAGGGGGAGATGAACCATGAGAGACTGTGGACTCTGAGAAACAAACTGAGTTTTGGAGGGTGGTGGTGGGGGATTAGATGAGCCTGGTGGTAGGTACTGTGGAGGCCCCGTATTGAATGGAGCACTGGGTGTGGGGCATAAACAGTGAATCTTGGAACTCTGAAAAAATTAAATTAAAAAAAAAAAATATTACTCTGGGATTTTCACCTCCATGGATATTTGTGTATAGGTGATAGAGATAGATAGTTTTATGTATAAATAATTTATATATATATATATTTTATATATATATATCCAAACCATATATATGTATATATATGTGTATATACATATATATATTTGTGTACATAAGATATAGTTAGATCCTGTGCATGTATATAGAAATAATTTATTTCATTTTATTTTTTTAAAATATTTTATTTATTTGTCAGAGAGAGAGTGTGCACAAGCAGAGGGAGAAGCAGGCTCCACGCTGAGCTGGGAGCCTGATGCGGGACCCTGGGATCAAGACCTGAGACGAAGGCAGACCTTAACTGACGGAGCCACCCAGGCATCCCAATAATTTAAAATATCTATCTATATATTTAAATATATATATAGCCAAAGAATATAAATTTATTTCTATTGGTGTATGTGCAATATTCATATATGTAGCACATGCACACAAAAATAAATTTACACTATATATATTTGTATATAAAATCATTTATAGAAACTCGTGGTGATAAATACTGGTTTCGTGTAGTTTGTACACCCGCTGTGTTACTGAATGACGGTCTGCGGCTTTTCCATCCCATAAAATATTGGTCCATAATATAAAATAAAATAAGCGTGTTGATACGTGTCACCATGTTGCGTTTTACTATCCTGCCGCGTTTTACACGTTTCTGTTTCAGGAAGCGGCATGCATCCGAGTGTGAACGTGGCACAGCACTTGGGTGAAGTTTATTTTTTTTAATGTTGAATCGCTTTCTGTCTTAATGGTGTCGAATTAATGATGCTGCATCAGAGGGCTTTACGTTAGTTCTCGCTGGATATTTTATGTTTCGCCTTTCATTTTTTTTAACCATTCTGTGTCATTTGGTTTATGATGTACACAGAATACGGTCAGATTAAGACATACATCTATGTCGTCAGAATCGTATTTAATATGAGCTTTTTGTCTAATTAACTGTTTTGACTGAATTTCTTTTAGGTCTGATATCCTGGCACTGGTCATATATTTTTCCTTTTTGTTGTATTATTTCCATTTGTTTGAATCTTACTTTTAATACTGTGAGATGGTTTGAGGTCTTTGTTCTGGTTTTCTCCGATCTTGGCTTGAAGACTGTACAAGTGCTTGACATAAGCACTTTTCTTCCCAACACGGAAGTCATCCAAGAACATTCAAGGGTTCATTCACTTGTTGGAATGATACTTAGCCCGTCCCCGGAGAGAGCCTCCGTAGCTTTTCCTTATGTCATGGGATTGGATTAAAAACTTTCAATGCCTTGGGTCCCATGCCCAGAAGGTGCTGTACCACAGGAGTTGGTGCTACTCGGGGAGTGGGGCCCCCCACTCTGTTGACTGCCCTGCACCATCTTGAATCAGACGGTATTGTATGTTTCCGATTGGCTAAGGGAGTAGACCTCAAATGTCCCCAACCCAAAACAGAAATGGTAATTAGGTGAGGCGTGGAGGTGTTAATAACCTGATCGTGCTGGTCATTCCAAGCATGTGTGTGTATCAAGTCATCATGTTGTAACATGACATAGAACATGGTGGACAACGTTATGGGTCATGACATCACTGTCTGATGACTCACCCACTCTGTATATGTCTTTGCATAATTGACATAAAATGCTGCAAAATTACTTAAGTTTACCTGATGCTGTATGCCAATTATATGTTAATAAAGCTGGAAAAAAATTAAGTTTTTCCAACAAACAAACACAAAATGAAATGAAAGAGCACGTCTGCTGTAAAGCTCTGGTCGGGAGCAGAAGAGGTGATCTCATTTTCCCATGTGTCAGGAGACTCAGGGCCATCTCAGCAGTCTAGAAAAACCAAATCGTGGGGCTCTGAGGAGGGACGATCACAGCCCGAGGGACGCATCTTGGCTGGGCATGAGCAAACATCCTGGAGGTAGGCCATCATCTGGGTTTTATTTTCTCTGTACACATGATTTATGTTCAGTGGAGCGGCGTTCTGTCTGGATCTGTGTTACAGAGGATAAATTGTATTTTCTCATCTTTGATACTGTGGTCATGGCTCTGGGTTTTCTTAAGAAAATCAGCTTTCTGTGAAAGCCTTGTTCCATTCTTTCATGGGCCTGATGGGAATCATGAGAGTTTACAGAAAGCCTCAGTGGGAAATTAATGAGTTAGGATAGGAATAACGTCAAAAGGGTTGGGTCTAGGTCCCATCTCTGTCCCTTACTGGGCAGAATCAAGGTCTTAAAAGACGCCCATGTCCTAATCCCTAATCCCCAGGACCCGTGAGTATGTCACCTTACGTGGCCAAAGGGAATTAAGTTTGCAAGGGCATGAGGGCTGGTAATGAGTTGATGTTAAGATGGAGATGATCCCTGATGATCCAGGAGGGCCCAATGCGATCCCAAGGGTCCTTCTAAGTAGAGGAGGGAGGGAGGAGGATGGTCAGGGTGAGGTCATCTGTGAAAAACTGCACCACCCATTGCTGGCCTTGAAGATGGAGAAAGGGGCCACCAGCCAAGGAAGGTGGGTGGTCTCTGGAGGCTAAAAAAGGCAAGAATGGATTGTCCCCTGGAGCCTCCAGGAAGAACAAGCCTTGCCCACACCTAGATCTTAATCCCAGCAGATTCCTACCCCCAGGAGTGGAAGATACTAAATACACGTGCTTGAAGCTTTAAGCATGTGCTAATTTGTGGCCGTAGCCATGGAAAGCAAACCTTCCTTATAACTGGCTCCTTAAATCTTAACTCAGAGGAGCTCTGTTGTTCTGAAACCACCGAGGGTGGCCACCCCATGCAGAGAAAGAGCCACATCAAAGGCACATTATGCTTTTAACCACAGCTGACCCTGTGGAGGAAAAGACAGGACAAATGTACACATACGCGCACGCATGTTCTTTTCTAAAGATCTGATGGTTGGTGACAATAGGTATGGATTGTCACCACACACAGAATGCTGAGTCAGTAGGTACTCACAAGGGGAAACAGAGCCAGGGTCTGGGAACTGCCCGCCAGCACAGGCTTGGATGTCTCTGTCTTCTTTTCTGTTACTGGTCATTCGCATCCCTCCTTCATGTGTGTATCGCTTCTGTTCCTGACTCACGTGGAAGAAATTACGCCAGCTTCCAGTGTTAGCAGAGCACGGGAATGCCTAGGATGCAGGTTTGAAATATAGTAAAACACACAAACCATAAATGTGCCATTTTTTGAAACATAAAATGAAACATTTCACTTAAAATGAGATTTTATCCAAAACATAAAAAATGTACACCTGGACTCATTTTGAAGTGTTTAATGGCATGAAGTACCTTCACCTTGTTGTCCATCCATCTCCACCACCCATGGGCACAGCTCTTTAAAACTTGCACCACTGAAACCCTATCACCATGAAACACTAAATCCCCAATCCTCTTTCCCCAGCCTCTGGCACCCACCATGTTCCTTTCTGACTCTATCCATTCACCCAATCTGGATATTCCATATAAATGGGGTTATATACTATAGGGTCTTTTGTGCCTGGCTTCTTTGACTCAGCATCATGTCCTCAAGGTTGATCCATGTTGTAGCAGGAGTCAGAATTCCCTCCCGTTTTTATGGCTGAATAACATTTCATTGTATGGAAATCCCACATGCTGCATATCCTTCCATCTGTCCATCCACCCATCCAATTATCCATCCATCCATCCATCCATCCATCCATGCATCCATTAATCTGTCCATCCATCTACCCATCTACTCACCTACACATTCATCCATCCACTCATCCATCCATCTATCCATCCATCCATCCATCCATCCATCCAACTGTCCATCCATCCATCTATCCAATAATCCATCCAACCATTCAACCATCCATCCATCCATCCATCCAATCAACCATCCACCGATCCATCCATGTATCCAATCTCCATCCATCTGTAGACACCTGTTTTGCTTCCACCTCTTGACTACCATGGATATTGTGGATAATACTCTGCAAACACGGGTGTGCAACTATCTCTTCAAGACGTTGCTTTTAATCCCTTCGGGGAAATACCCAGACTTGCAATGCGAGATCAAGTGGCAGCTCCTTCGTGCATGAAACTTTATACCACTGTCTAGAGTAGCTGTACCCATTTACACTCCCACAAGCCACGCACAGGCTTGTCATTTCCCCATGTCCTCCCCAACACTTGTACTCTCTGGTTTCATGTTTGGTTTTGCTGTGTAGACGTCGTCATGAGGGTGAAGTGCTGTCTCATTCTGGTTTTGATGTGCATTTCCTAAATGGTAAGTGACGGTGAGCGTCTTTTCATGTGCTTACTTGACCCTTTGTGTATGTTCTTTGGAGAAATTTCTATTCATCTTGGGTTGAAAAAAAAGCAGATTGTTTATTTTGTTTTTGTTCCTAAGAAACATTTTTTTTGCAGCCTCCAGGCAAGAAATAAGGATATGTGAGCTTCTCAAATTCTGTGGAACCCCCCCAACCACATTTGGAAGTCTGTTGCTTCCAGCTCTGCCTCTGGGGGGTCGCCTCAGTCCTGTAAAATGTGCCTTCCAACCTCCCTGGAAGCCTGTGCTTTCAGGGGGACTGAGCTGGGGATTCCCTGGAGGATCTTCCCTGTACAGTGGGGGAAAGTTAAAAGGAAAAGGTCTGTTTTCCGCCAGCATCATGAAAATACGGTCATGTCTACACTTGTCAAGCTGAAAACATGGAACTCCAGGAGAGGAGAGATTTGAGTGTCTAGAGGCCACGCAGTCATGATGGGGTCTAGGGTCCCCAATATGGGGAATGGGGCTTGTTTCTAGGAAGATCAGGATTCTGGGATAGGAGAGACTGGCCCCCAACAGGATACTGGCCTTGTGTCTCAGCATGTGCTCTGCTAGCCCCAAGCTTCCCAGGAAAAGGAGAAATACTTGCAAACATATTCCCACTGGGGCTGTTTTCTCTGTGCAAATGTCTGAGAGGCTATTTGCAAGCCTTCGAGACGTGAAGCCTTGCCTGAACGTGACCAGGATAGCGGTTCTGACCGTGGTTACTGAGATAAGCAACCTGACGGGTACTGACCCATCTTTCTCGGGCAGTGGAGATGCTTAGGAATTGCAGGAAGAGACACAAGATTGACACAGAGCCATGCTTTTTCAGAAAGCGCACACAGAACGGTGGAAGTCACGGGAACTGTCAGAGCGGCTTTGCATTGCCAAGGAACCAATCCATTCTGGGAGGACTGTTCAATGTAGTTCTAGATAAGCAGATGCGTGTTGGTCCAGGTCCATTGTGAGCCAATAAAGAGACAGACGGACACAAAAGTCAGGGAGATAGGGAGGATCCTAGCTGGGCTTTGCTGGGGTCCTCAGGTTTCAACAGATCTCAAGAGGTGTGGCGGTGGCACAGCAAGCAGATGTGATCCGAATTTGCCTGCCGTACCTGGTGCTCGGGGTGCGTGTTCAGCCGGGGATCTGCCCATAAATGTCACAACACGTTGGCATGACTTCCTCCCAGTGTGGCTCGTCAGGGACACCCACCCACCACCACACACCTTGAAACATGGGCTCAAATGATGTCCCCATCCCTTAAAATTGTAGCTCCCAGAATGCTTCGAATGCAGCACAACCCAATGCACAAAGCCATAAACACAGTCTGGTTCTAAGGGCAAAAACCCAAAGTATAAGACGGTAGGATGTGTCCCCAAGTCTGGGAAATGTCCCTGTCCCTCACAAACCCTCATTCGTGTGAGTCGAGAGTGTGCACGCATCGCGAATTCACGACACCTTCTCCATCAAGGAATCGTGCACTTTGGAAAACACCGTCTGCCTTTTATTGGGGACTTTTGTATAAAGGTTTCCGCCCGACTCTGAGTTCTGATGTCGATGTTCTGGGCATGCACAGTTTGGTTTTCTTCCCTGAGGATCTGCTGTGTGGAATGCTCGCTGGACCCAACGTTCCCCAGGGGCCCAAAGTCGACACTGAGGGTGGATGGAGGCTAGAATCCACAGGCTGCCTGCGGAGAGAGAGCAGACGAGTGTCTGGTGGGCACACGGCTCTGTGGTGGGAAACCGCTGGCCACGGGTGGTGTGGGCACGTGGTGGGGGTAAAAAGGAACCACAGTCCGTGGGAGAGACGGCGTTGTTCTCTGAATGTGCGGTTCTGCGGGAATAAGCCTCATGGCACGTGTCATGTAAATGGAAGCATTTTGCAACGGCGAAGCATTCGTTCTCCCGGTTGCTGAGTGGATGGGAGGTGGTGCCCAGGACGTCATGCTGATGACAGGAGCTCCTGGGTAGCAGGGGACACATTCAGAGCCTGGTGAACCCCCGACCCCCTAGCAGGAGCCCTGAGAGGGTGAAGACATATGGTCACCTCTTCGTAGGTGACCCAGATCTATGGCCAAATAAATAAGCCAGCCATGCAGTCTCCTTCTCCACCCTTTCCAAGCTCCCTCTGCCCTGCCCATGCAGAGGAAGGAGGGTTAGCGAGGAACGAGGACATCGCCCAGACTCGGGGACACGTCCTGGCCTGTGACGCTTTGGGTTTTCGCCAGGAGACCCGGACTGTTTTTACGCTTCCGTGGGTCTGGCTGCGCTGGATTGAAAGCGTTCTGGGAGCTATCATTTTAAGGGACCCCTCGGTGATGCTGGCTTAATTCCATCCCATTTATCAGGAAGTTTCTCATGGCCGCATGTGGCAGATGCCTTCGGAGGAATCTCCAGGAAGACCCCAATTCTCAGGCCCCCAGTGGTGCTGCACGGGCTGCCGAAATGAGCTTGGGTGCAAGGAAATGGGGAGTTACACTCCAGTGGGGATCTCCGAAACTCCTGTGGGAGGTTGGACCCTATTCTGCACACATGCTAATTGCAGTGCATGGTTTTGCTGTCTCGTGCGTGAGGACCCATCTAACAGCGTGTTTCAAGACTGTGCAATGTGTTGGCCCCACTGCACGCAGGCACTGCGGAACTGCAGGGTCTGGGGCCGTTTTGATCAGGAGGGGCTCAGGCAGCGGATCCTGATGTTTGCTTCTGTGCCCGCTGGCCCTGCAGACTTTTGGAGACACTGCACGATGCCGCCATTTGCAGAAGGGATGTGGCTTTGGGCGTGCCATGAGGATTCCAAGGGATGGACGCTTGGGGTATGAACCTTCATGGACAAGAGTCGTATTACCTGGATAATGTAGCCCCTTCCACCAAGAAGGTTATTACGACAACCCAGAAGGTTGGTTTTTGCACTTGCCACCATCTGCCGTGGGGACATCTTCAATGCTTGCAATCCACAGAGCCGTCATGGACAGCACCAGGGGGCATCTTCACGGCCCCCAGACCTTACCACGCATGATGGGAGCTGCCAAGCAAAACCGAACGGGGAAACACTGTTTTGTTTTCAACTGGCCATCACACGTCACCTATGAGCAAAAGTTGTGACGATCTGTTTCAAGGTGTGCCCGTGAGAGACCGGGGAAGACACTTAGACGCCGGGTTTCGGGGTGTTTGCATCTGACGTGGAAAACGAACCTGGGCGGAAAGCCATTAAAGCCGTATCAGAAGGCGTGTATTTTAACGTCGGTGTTTTGTGACAGGGTCCACTGGCAGAAGTAGGCTGGTCCAACATCTACGTTCTGGCACGCCCCTCCTTGGCATCTTTATTTTATTTTTTTAGGTTTTATTTATTTATGCATTTTAGAGAGAGAGAGAGAAAGAGAGCACAAGTTGGGGAAGGAGCAGAGGGAGAGAATCCTAAGCAGACTCCCCTGCTGAGCATGGAGCCCATCAAGGGGTTAATCCCACGACCTCAAGATCATGACCTGAGCTGAAATCAAGGCTCAGAAACTTAGCTGACTGAGTCACCCAGGCTCCCCAACTTCTAAGCATCATTAAAGCAAGGGGGGCATGGTGTAGGGAAGCTGGGATCGGGTTTGGGTTCCCTGCTAACGAGGTTTCAGTTCTCCTGGACGCTTTGACTAATTTGGGCAAGTCCCCTCGATTCCGTGAGCCTCAACGACCTTCCTCGTGTCATGATGACAATGTGACAAAGTTAGGGGCACCTGCGTGACTCTTTCGGTGAAGCGTCTGCCTTCGGCTTGGGTCCTGATCCCAGGGTCCTGGGATCGAGTCCCATGTTGGGCTCCCTTCTGGGCAGGAAGCCTGCTTCTCCCTCTCCCTCTGCTGCTCCCTCTTGATTGTGCTCTTGCTCTCTCAAATATATAAATGAAATCTTTAAAAAAAGTCAAATAGAAGAATTGTAGGTATATGGTTATCATGAAGTTTCCACATCTAAGAAGGAAACCACGTGTGTGCGTGGGTCATGTGTGTGCTGTGATCTGACATTCTCCATGTGTTCTGGCAGGAGGTCCATCGGGATGACTTTGCTCCTGCCATGCCTCAATTTCATGGCTAACTTGGGTCGCATGAGTCGTGATTTCTCTCGTGTCCCCTACATTGGCTATGGGTACCGTCCCCAGACTCGGGGATGTGAGGGGTGCTGGCATTTTGATCAGAGAAGCCGCAGGAGAGGGACCTGGAGAGCCAGGCTCCTGGCCATGGATGCCTCTTTCCAGTTGGCTTTGGTGGCCAAATTCCACTTGGGATTTGGTGACCACAATGGAGTTCAGTGCCCCTGACACATGGTTCAGATGCCAGCGACCGTGGAATATTATCATGGATAATTGTGTAAAATGTGTGAACACACACACACATGGTGATGTCCACACGGTAAAGGACCTTTCCCCATGCAAGGTGATGGTGGTCCATTGGCTGCTGTGCCCCCAGAGTCCTTCCGCCTGCCGTGCCCCAGAGTGATCTCCGAGGGCCATTCCCCTCCCACAGAGCTTTCCCGGTGCTGCTGAAACATCCCGTCATCTGAGAAGCATCCTCTCCACTGTGTCTAGATGCTGGACTCCTACTCTTGTCTTTGTCCTGCCATCTTTCCGCCTGAGAGTTGGCATGGATTTCTCCATTTCCAGAACTCCCTGAAGGGGAGATGAATGCTAGCATTCGCCCATTTGCTTTAAAGCTAATGCCTGGTCTTTGTGAGGTTTCTGGTGAATCCTTGGTGAACGGATGAGGGGGCACTGGGATTCCCAGATGGGTCCCCATGGACCCAGAGCAACAAGCATGCATCTCACAGACCCACCGCAATGAGCCCCACGCTGGACATGGCTTTGGGGGCCGGGTTTCCATCAAGCCTTCATCCTCCTTGACTTGGAGCTGGGAAAATCCATGTAAGTGGAAATCAAGGGAGGGAGCTGTAGACAAAGAGCAGGACCAAGTAAGTCCCTACTTCCACGCAAGTTTGGGATGCTCATGGACCAACCCCAAGCCCCCAACATGTTCCCAACAAGAAGGCATGACTGGGGCTTCTGATGGAGCCAACCCAGAACATCAAAACCCACTCAACCTGGAGCCAGCCTGCTCTATGCACGTCCCTGCACGGCTGCCATCCCCGATTCCCCAACACAAATACCTGCCATCAGAGACCAACCTCCAGGGAAGCTAATGCCACTGCCTGCAGAGATGGCGGCATGGCCCAATCATCATGAGGAACCCAAGACCTACAGATGAGGGACACGCTCCTGTGAGCAGAAGGGAAATGTACGGATCCTGCGGGCAACCCGACGGCATGAAGCCCATGTAGCTTTTATTTATTTATTTACTTTTTTAAGAATAAGCTTAAAAAAATTTTTTTAGAGTAGTCGGGCTTAGCAGGATATTAGCGTCAGGATGAGAAAAATGTGAAGGTACTAGGATTTCCTGTGACCCCACACTCCCCTTCCTGTTAACATCTGACATGACTTTGATGCCTTTGTTACCATTAATGGGCGGTCACGGATACATCAGTAGTAACTCAAGCTCACACATTCTTCACATTTTCTCGGTTCCCTCCTCCCCCCAGTGCATGTGTTGTGTCTCAGGACTCCATTCAGGATCCCATATTACATTGGGTTTTCCTGGGTCCTTGGGCTCCTCTGGGCTGGGACGATCTCTCTGGCCACTGTTGCATTTGATGACCTTGACAGTTCTGAGTGCTGTTCAGGGGGCTTGTAGGGGGTCCCTCCACTGGGGTTTGTGTGACGTTTTCCTCCTGCCTTCACTGGGATTATATGTTCTTGGGTAGGAAATCATTGAGATGAAGTGTCCTTCATCTCACCTCGTGTCTGGGGACATACTATCAACCTGACCCATCGCCGTTGGCATTGATCACCTGGTTGAGGGAGTGTTGATCAAGTTTCTCCACCATAATGTTATTCTTTGGAAGGACGTCACTTCACCCAGCCCACATAGAAGGCACGGGGAGATTTGCTTCACCACCCTGAGTCTCTACTATTTATATGAACTATTACGAATTCTTCTCCATGGGAGATATGTGTCTTTTCCCCTGTGTGTTATTCATTCAACCAACAGCCTATATCGGTATGGATTCACGGTTATCCCCTTGATGCTTTAGGTGAAAATCTGCTAGTGTATCATTTATTTTGTGCTCAAAATCAAGAGTTTTCGAAGATAGAACCGGATGCCTCATCCCAAGGCTTGAGGGAGATCAGTCGGATGGAGCACAGCATGGTATGCGCGCAGCATCTTGGCACGCTGCATGTCCCATCTGTTCCTGGGGATGGATAAAGTCATCAGTCCCACGGGGACAGCTCTGTGTCCCCACGGAAAACCTCATCAACCACGTGGCTGTTTCTCACGGCATCGGGGAGGGACAGATATTCCCGACCTTCCGCAGAGGAGTGGGTGGGGTTGAACGCCATCCTGGGTGCATTTCGCAGTGGTTTGGGATGACATTTGGTGACATGTGATGCCAGATGAAAAGAGTGGGGTTTTCATTGTCTCTAAGGAATGTCGGGTCTCTGGAATTCTCATGACTTGACACAGCATGGAAATGCCACGTCTTCAGTACCACGAGACAGCTGTGTTACCTACAGAATCCAGATGGGGTCATCTGGCTTTCTGCTGGGTTGGTTTGTTCCCTTATCCCAAACCCCGTCCGTCGGTCACGTCACTTGGTTGTGCCATCTGGGCTGTTTTGAGGGTGGGGAAGTCTGGGTGGGCTGGGCGCTGGACATCACTGATGGATGTCCCACTGGGCACCCACCCAGAGGGGAAGGGCAGCCTGGCAGCTGTGTTTCCAAGTGCACACCTGAACCCCTTCTGTCTTTTGTTCCATCTAAGGACCCTTTGTAGAATATGCAAGGGAGAGGACACATGAAAAAAGACACAGGGGTGCCCTTAAAACCCACCCCTCACGTACACTGAAACTGTCATGAGAATCAAAATAAGTAGCGTCACAAGGGACGCCAGACCGCACGTACAGTCTCCAAAGAAAGTGCTCCTTCAAACAAAATCCACAACGAGAGGAAATAGAGATATAGACACACATACACATAGCATAATTATGACTTACTGTGGTCACAAAACACCATAGACAGGTTGGCTCAAACAACAGACGTATATTATTATCTTGGTCCTGGAGGTTGGGAGTCTGAGATCCAGGCGGGGCTGAGGCTGGTTGTCTGAGATCCAGGCGGGGCCGAGGTGGGTTCCTCCTGATGCGTCTCTCCTGGGCATGTAGATGCCATATTCTCCCTGTGTCCTCATGTGGTCATCGCTCTGGGCATATCTGTGTCTTCATCCCCTCTTCTTATTAGGACCCCAATCCTATGGGATCAGGGACCACCCTTGTGATTCCATTTTACCCAAAATCTCTTCTTTAAAGACCTCACCTCCAAATACAGCCACACAGAATACCCATTCTGTGGTGCTGGGGAATGGTGCTTCAACACATGAATTTTGCAGGGACATAATTCAGCTGATGGCACTCACATCTCCAAGAGAAAAAGCAATATCTGTGTTTCCTAGGAGACGCATGACTTGCGCAAGGGCATGTGGTGGTGGGTGGCCCTTGGGCTCAGAAGGATGGCTGACCAGTTCCAAGGTCAGAGCAACTGATGAGCTCTAAGGTCAATGGTTTTTCCTCTTGAGCTGGAAAGTCTCCCGGCTGAGCTGCCTCTTCCATGACCACAGAGGTCTGAAGGTTGGATGTGGAAATTGCATTCCTGTTGCAGAATCTCCAGAAGGATGTAGATATTGGGCTGGTATTAAAATCAAACGAAACCAAACCAAACCCCATTGCCCAGGCTCATCACGAATTCAGTCTTGGCTGCCTCGAGTTTCACACAGCACTACGTTGGCAAGCCTTCGCTCTCTCTTCAGTAATTATTTATCGAGAGCCTGCCGGGTAGATGAAGGAGAGCCAAAGGTGACCAGAAGAAGCAGTTCAGGAAGCGTGCACTCAGGGTGAAGGGAGAGAACTCCTCCCCCAGAGTGTGTCATCTGCACAAGGGAGAGGAAACCACATCTCCATGGACATGCACACCTCAGTTAGACTTAAACATCTGCTTTACGGGAAGAAAGGGGGCTCTGGATCCAATCGAATGCATCATAACTGATAAACAGGCAGCTTATGATGTCCCAGGAAATATGGGCATAATGCAGCACAGTCCGTGTGCTGCTGGTGATGGGACGTGAACCTGAGCGCGGCACGGGTTGCCATGTGCCCTGACGTTTCAGCTTTCCTCCAGAAGGCTTTCATGGAGCGCCTGACCATGCCAGGTGGGGCAGGGGGAGCCCAGGAACGGGTGAGCTGATAGACTTCAGTCCTGCCTTCATGGACCTGAGAGTCCTACGCAGGTTCACGCCCAACAGTCAACCGCATCGGAACGTGAAAAGCTAGATATTCCCCCCACAGCTTCTACTGCCTCTGATCTCTCCTGTTCATCAAACCTACATGCGGGCTCATTTCCACTCAAGTGCCAGCCACTACCCCAGCACCCGCCGTCCTCAACACCCTCGGGCTCTCTATGAATTTCCAATGGCCGCTCTCACAACGCACCAGAAACCTAGTGGCTTCGAAGGACACACATTTACCACCCAGCATGGGAGCGGCCGTCTGCAAGCCTGGCGTGAAACCAAGGTCGCCGACTGCCTGATCGTGCATTTCTAGCCTCCAGGACAGCGAGAGATAAATTCCCACTGTTGAAGCTCCCAGCCTGCGGTGTTGTTACTGTGGCCCACGCCAACGGATATGCATGTCTCCGTGTCCCATGGGCTGTTGCTGAACCGGAGGTGCTCAGAGAGGAACAGGAACCGCTGATGGATGACCCAGTGGACAGCTGACTTAATAGTGACATTACTCTGAGAGTGGTATCTCGCAAGTTGTATAAATTTTCTTACAAGTGGAGTGTGTATTATGTTTACAGAGTGCCCACCACCAAGCCCCGTGATTATTCTTTTTCTCTACCTGCACACACATATACACACATGCACACACATACACAAATATATGTATGCACGTACAAGCACATGCATGCATTAACATTAAACACATGCATGCACAAGCATACATGTAGATACACACATACACAGATATGCACATGCACGCACAAAACACATGCATACGGTGCACATACCCACGCACACAGATGCGTTCACACACATGTAGAGACACACACATGCATACGCATGCACAAACACATACATGGGCACACGGATGCACAAATACCCATACATGTATACACAGATATGCATATGTACACAAGACATACACACATGAACAGGTGTGCACACACGCACAGCCACACACTCACACACACCACAATCATGCACATACATGTACATGCATATACACATGTGTGCACAAACACACATACATTCATATGCACATAAAACATGCACACATGCAAACATATACATATACACATGCACACATACAGAGACACACATACACATGTACACACACATATATACATGTGCATACAAACACACATACATGCATACACACATGCACATTCAGAAACACACAATACACATATACACAGGCACACACACGCATGGACATCTGTCACACTCTCATAAGTTTGTTTGTAAAAACAATTGCACTATGCCTTCTGGAATTTTCAGCAGCATCTTCTGAAATCCTTTCCCCCAGTCCCGTTTTGTTGGTACTGGATTAAATGCTTGCTATTTGCAAGACTAATTTAAATGTTTGGCATGAAAAATCCAGATGTCTGTCTTTGGTAAATGCTGACCCATCCTGCTCACCGCATGGTTGGAAACCAGCTCACGGCCGGATCTTTGTACTTTTCCAAGATGCATGTCCTGGCCCATTGGCACGTCCACGGCAGAGCTCACCCCATGTATTTCCAAGATATCTCTGTGGAAGAAACATCCTATGGAGGAGGGTCAGCCCTGCCCTTTTCTCAGAGCTCCCAGGATTTATTTTGGTCCCCACACAGCTTGCTGAACAGTTTACCAGCAATCAAGATCCCCCTCCCTCAGACACGAGCTGTCATCAAGTCCCAAACCTCGCTGCCTGTGACCACTGGAATTTCGTTGTGTCAGGAAAACACCCTAAGCCATTGACTCCCTTCCAAGCATCAGTTGTGTCACATTGCAAGGTACATGTAGTGGCAGAAGGGCAAGGCTGAGTTGCGATAATGCCCAGTTGGGTTCTGAGTGGACCACTCCATTGCCAGATGGGGTCTGATGGTGGGCTGACATCCCCTTTCCCAGGGAGCTTTGCAGGATTATGGTCTGAAAGTGTTGATAACCCATGTAAGAGTGACAGTCACGGGATGGCATGCGATGAGGGGTAAAGGATACCACAAGCCAAAGATCTCTTTCCTTCACTGGACTGACCCAAGCCAGAGATGGAGAATGTGCATTTTAGAGCAATGTTGGAATTTTAAATGCATTTTAACAGCTTTTATGAATTTATGCATAAAATGCATTTTAATAGCTTTTTCGGATATCCCTCACAATGAGCCAGCTCTTTCCAAACAAATGCTTATCCCCACTGTTTTCATTCAGGTCTGTCCTTGAAGGTCACTGCTTTTATCTCCTCTAACGAGGAGTAAAAGCAAATCAGATGATGGAAATAGCTGAGCTGCCTTTGGAATAGTCGGGATGGAGGGGTTAACGTGTGTGCAGGGATGGGGGGCTTGAGGGGGTAGTTTGCAGAGTATGGGGAGCTTGAATCTTACATCACAATTAGGATGGGCAGACCCAGAAACCCTAAAACAACAGTGCTTAAGCAAGACAGAAGTTTGATTCTCTCTCAAGTAAAGGTGACCCTGTGGCACGCGGTCCAGAGTTGGTGTGCTGCCTGTGTGTCGGCATCCTCTGAAACTAGGCTTTTTGCGCCTTCCTGTCACTCCAGCTGTAGTAATGGCTCCTGTTCTCATGGTCTGGGATGATGGTCCCCCCATTCCAGGGAGCAAGTGGGAGGAAGGGAAGTAGGGTAGGAAAGAAAGGGCCAGCTGTGTAGGTCTTTGAAGGAAGGTTTCTGGCACGTTGTAGTGCCAGTTGGCAGAGAGGGAAAAAGCTTTGTATTGGGAGGTCCTGGGCATGATAGATGGCGCCGTTCATTATTAATTCTGTGACACTGGGCAAGGCTGGACTTCTGTGAAGCTTAATTTTCTCTCTTGGAACATGGCGATGATGACGGTGGTGATGGAGATGACAATGATGGTGATGATGATCATATCAGTGGTGACGTTAATAGTGGTGGGGATGATGGTGGTTGTGGTGGTGGTGGTGATGGTGAGGATCTTGATGGTGATGACGGTGATGGTGGTGGTAGTGATGATCTTGATGGTGATGTTGGTGATGGTGGTGGTGGTGATGGTGATGGTGGTGGTGGTGATGATCTTGATGGTGATGATGATGGTGATGATGGGGATGGTGGTGATGGTGATGGTGGTGGTGGTGATGGTGAGGATCTTGATGGTGATG